>CAHIKZ030004332.1:3887500-4017500 GCA_903632075.3 Acanthosepion pharaonis | reverse complement strand
ACCCAGTGAGGATCGAACTCGCTACTCAGTCGTAAATGTTCTATCGGGACAAGCTTGCTAACCATTACACCACCTCGAGGTGTCCTTTATGTTTTGGGGAAATAAAATAAAAAATGAATGAACATTTATGTCAGTTTTCCAAAGAGTAAACGGAAAGACATTTCAAAATACCCATGCATCTTTGTGCAGAGGGACCAAAAAATATTTTGTGTTCTTGCAATAGGTATTATAAAGAGAGATACAACACCAGAATATATTTGCCAAGCTGACTCGAGAAATCGACTTCACCGAATTATGATGATACAAACACCCGGGAAAATCTGGTGGTATTGTTTACGTCTTATACATTTATGGTGGAGTGATAACTGTCACGTGCTCATTGCTTTTTAATTCTGTAATGATTTCGTACCACATACTTGGATGATTTTTGTTATCCTGTTATACCATATTTCTTATATTGTGCTGGGTCTGAAGTCATGGGTTGAACTCTAGTGTAGGTCCGTTAAAATGTCATTCAGAACTTACCTTTGGGCGTCGGCTAGGAACAGAATTGCCTAAGCTACTGATTGGTAAGAATTTAATTCACCTGGGCGGTTATTCCAATAACACTAGTAATTTAACTTTTAGGGTCGTAGTGGCACCACATATACTGCTGTCGTAGCAGCAGATGGACGTGTCTTGGGCAAGATAACCCAAAGTAGCTTCGTCCTTTTTTCAGATTATGAATTCAGAGTTTTCATTCTCTTAGACTGTTCTATCAAAGCTAATCTACCCAACCTGATTTTCAACCCATATGCAAAGGAAGATGGATTCCTGACTTATTTCAAGAACATCAAGAAAAAAATAAATGTAACTGGCTCAGAATTCGAACTCTGCACGCTGATTCCATACGAATAATCTTATTGCACGACTCGCACACCATTGTCAAACAGAGGGCAAAATTTAATATATATATATATATAATAATAATAATAATTGGGAGTTGTGATTTATATTATATATTAATTATTTATACTATATAATTTAAAGTCCTACATTAAGAAAGAATAAAGCCCAGTATCTATCGCTTCAGAAGTATACGTTGCTTGGCACTGCAAACATTCTGCGAAAGGCGCTATCTAGTTGATGATGTATGACTTGAAGAATACCCATAATGCAATATCTCAGGTTTAAGAAGAAGAAGAAGAAGAACAAGAAGAAGAAGAAGAACAACAACAACAACTAATGTACAAAGTCTACTTGGTGATAGTGAAATCACTTTAATACGGCATGGAAATGTAATCACCTTATACCAAAGACACTGCCACTTCCAAACTCCTAAATATCTGACAAATAATCTTTCAAGGAGACTCCCTGTCACCCGTTTTGTTTTATCTGTCCTTAATCCATCTTACGCATGAACTAATCAATAATAGCTATGGATACAAACTTAACAAGTAACTATTTAATCATCTAATCTACATGGATGATTTCAAACTTTTTGCCAAAGACGACAATGAGTTGAAGTTTCTACTCAATAATGAAAATTATTTCAGGGAAGCCATCGGTATGGATTTCAGATTAGATAAATATGCATAAGTAACATTCAAGAAATGGAGAATTACAGAAACACACTCAATAGATCTAGATTTTGTCACAAAGATTAAGGAACTGAAACGAGAAAAGGCCAATAAGTACCTAGGAATTAGCGAAGGAGATGGAATACAGCTTAAATAAATGAAGGAGAAAGTAAGGAAAGAAAACTACAGACATGTGCATCTGGTACTGAATACCGATTTGAATTCAAAAAACAGAATATCAGCCATAAACACCTTGACTGCAGATGTAGTACAATACAGTTTCAACATCCTAAGCGAATGGACGCCAAGATGAGAAAGCTTTTCACTTATCATCGTATGCATTATCACAATGCTGACGTTGATCGACGTATGTTCCCAGTTTCAAACGAGGCAGAGAATTAGTTCGACTAGGACTGTCTTGCAAAATTACAACAGTCGGCCTTCAAAGATACCTGGAAACTACAGAAGACTGGATGAGGATTTGTGTCAAAGAAAACGAAAGAAACTTTATTCAGTAATAAAGGAAGCCAACAATTTCAAAATGAAATTTCAAGTGGGTGAGAAAATGCAATTAAATCATAATACACCTACTGCAGTTGGCAAAAATCTTAAAAAAGAAAGCAAAGGCAAATACAATCGTCCAGATACAGAAACGATATAGAAATGATGTCAAGATAAACCTCTAAATAAATATCCAAAAACAATTAACCATTTTTTATAAAGGCTGCATCCACGGAATATAAAACACTACATAACAGAATGGGCAGTATTGGAAAATCTGCAATTTTTACAGAAAGGAAACTGAAAAAAATTGGTATGAACACCACCCAGATCCGGTTACAGAAATAGGACCTGTAAGAATTTTATGAGACTTTACAATACATACAGATAGAACAAATCAAATCGTCCAAACATCGTGATCAGAGACGACAAAAACTAAATGTGTCTTCTTATTGTCCTGGCAGTTCATGCAGACTGTAATATATCTTTAAAAATCTAAAAAAAAGAATCCAAGTAACTTGAAATGGAAATCTCAAACATGTGGTATAGTTATTTTCCAAGCGTAGCTTAGACGTGGCACAGGGCCGAAAGTACGGGGCCCCCAGTGAGGATCGAACTTACTACCCAATCCTAATTGTTTTAGCGAGACAAGCTTGCAAACCATTACACCACATGTGGTATATGTGGACATCAACAATCGCAGTTGCAGTCGGAGCCCTCAATTAGTGAAAGATTCCGATATATTGATTGAAGGGATTCCTGCTCGCCTAAGAAATACAAAAAAATTGTACTCACAAGTACAACTCACACCTTACGAAAATCTTTATCTATGTAAAATATGAATGACCATAAGCTGTTTTTTCCCTCAACAAATGGTCAGTGGAAAATGTAATGATATCATTTCTGACTTTAGTTCTCTTGTTGGAACCCAGAAAGAAGCTTATATACACTAGAAATTAAAGGAAATAAAATTGGTCATTGTAGCATTGTGGTATTGTACAAAATACATGTGAAAATCTAGCAAATATTGAACTGCGTTTAGGAAATATAACCATTGATAAAAGCTTGCCTGCTCACAACAGTAATTTATTTCGAAAGGTATTTAATACAGATTGTATTATTTTTTGTACGTTGATTTTTTTTATCGACTGATATATTGTATTCCTCATTATATAGTGCGTTCTCACATTATATAAATCAATATACTGATAAGAATTATGGAATTAATGTTCCTTCTTCTTTTACGTTCTGCGTTCACTTAGGACTTTGGCGATCACGACTCTCCATAATTCCCTGCCCTTTGTAGCTCTTACTAAATATTGTCTTTTTGAAAACTCTTCTAAACACTGTTCTGTCATCCATATACACAAGCTAGCCGGATAAGTAATGCAATATTTGCCTTTGTCCCTCTTACATTTAATATGTGATTTTGCAGGCCCTCTTTCTTCATTATGTGCGCTAGAAATTTCAGCTTTTACTAATTGTAAGTATGTGTCCTTTTTGTTTCTCTAAAAACTGCGTCGTTATTCACATCTTCAATCTATGGTAGTCTCAGAATCTCTCTGTAGAACCACATTTTTGTTGCGTCAAGTCTTTTCTTTATCTGTGATGAGATTTTTCTGCATTAACTGCCATATAGGAAGACCGATATTATATAACAGCTGAGTACTCGGTTCTTGCGTCATCAAAATTTCATCAAACATACGCATCACTTTTATGCAGAATATTACAAATTCTAAGATTGCATCTTGATATACAATTTTATTCATACTGGAAAATATAAAATATGCTTATTCAAAAGTTCCAATTTATATGCAATCATATCAAAAAGTCAATTTGTAGGATGGAAAATGAACACGATAAAAATGATTTATTCAACAAAATGATATACAAAAAAATTATATGTATCATAAAATATATATTCTGAAATAATTAATACAATCATTCTTGTCTGGTCTCTAATGATTGCGAAATCACGAAACTCTGAGTCGACCGCCGATAACTATTGAAAATTATAACAATTTCGGTTTGGTTTGGTTTGATTTACGGCATATCAACCTAAATGTGTTATTTAATGGCGAGAAGATTTTTATTGCTGGTAATATTTTTTTTTTCCAAAAATGTATTGCTGTTAATTTTTTTCTTCAAAAATGTATTGCTGGTAATATTTTTTCCAAAAAAGTATTGTTTATAATATTTTTTCTTCAAAAATATATTGATGGTAATATTTTTTTTCAAAAATGTATTGCTGGTAATATTTTTTTTCAAAAATATATTACTGGTATTAAGACCTATTTTTACATTTTCATAGTGTTTTGAGCCCAGTTTAGGGAGTTTACTTTTTGCCCATAGCTGGAACCCTAACCGGTGCTGCCACTCAGGGTCAGGGTAGATCTGAGAGTACCAGAAATTAAGAGGTGGTTCCACGCTCCTCAAAACCTCCTGATCAGAGGCCTTGCTGTTGGATGTAGTTTATCGTCTTACCCAGGACGAGGATGTAGTTTATCATCTTATTCAGGACGAGGATGTAGTTTATCGTCTTACACAGAAGGGAACAGTTTCGGTCAAATAACACACGACAAAAGGAATATTAATTAAAGACATAATTTCGATTTGTTTTCGATTCACTACAACCTTCACTATTTTAGGTCAAGCGTTATCTTTACTACATAAGATTATAAACATTACTTATGCTAACACAACAGCACATCTTAACCCTATCCTTTTGTTGGCACTTGAGCCTTGTATTGGGTATAAGAAATAGGTAAATATTATATATTTATATTTAACTTTATGAGTATTAAATTGCATCGGGAGAAATCAATATTTGACGTTTATATTTTAGTTTTTAGGATTTTTATGGGTTCTGGAATAGGAAAATACTAGTTATTGATATTGGAGTCTATACGAAATAAATTTACTTGTAGATAGATAAATATTGGTGGTTTATATTTGAGTCTGTATTCATTTACTTGGTTCAGGGATATTTAGATACTGGTGGTTTATATTTGAGTCTGTATAAAAATCTTTGGTTAAGGGATATATAAATATTGGTGATTTATATTTGAGTCTGTATGCAGTTACTTGATTCAAGGTGGGTAATTATTGGTCGTTTGTATTTGAGTCTGTGTGCATTTACATGGTTCATTGATAGGTAAATATTTGTGGCATATATTCGAATCTGTATGCATTTATATATTTCAGGGAGAGATAAATACTGTTTATTCATATTGGAGTCTGAATGGATTGATTTAGTTCAGGGCTAGATAAATATTGGTCCTTTATATTAGAAACTAAATGCATTTACTTGGTGCAGGGATAGGTAAATATTAGTTGTTTATATTTAAGTCTGTATGAAAATCCATGATTTAGGGATATATAAATATGGGTGGTTTATTTTTGAGTCTCTATGAATTTACTTGATTGAGGGTGGGTAATTATTGGTCATTTATATTCATATGGTTCAGGGATAGGTAAATATTTTGGCATATATTTCAGTCTGTACGCATTTACATGGTTCAGTGAGCGATAAATAGTGATCGATCATATTGGAGTCTGTAGGCATATATTTGCTTCAGGCTTAGGTATATGTTGGACTTTTATATTTGAGTTTCTATGCATTTAGATGATTCGTGGGTAAGTAAATATTGATCGCTTATATTTGAGATTGTATGCATTGACTTGGTTTTGAGATAAGTAAATATTGATCATTTATATTTGAGTTTGTATCCATTTACTTGTTTCAGGGATAGGTAAATATTGATCAATTATATTTGAGCCTGTATGCATTTAGCAACAGCAGCTTGAGCCTCGTCATGCATAAATGGATCTTTCCACTTGAATGCCAATGTATTCTTCTTCTTACGCAATAAACCTTAAGTCGATATCAACAGAAAAGTTAATTCTGACGACATTTGAATTTCTCCAGCGATCAAACAAATCATTGCTATGTCTATATTTCTAAGATGAGGTATTATGTACACTATTTACATTATTCAGACTATTGTCCGCATCCTTGTTGCCATATTTATTACAACGTTTCGGCCTTTGTACACTCCGGCCTTCTTCAGGTGGTTGGAATGTCGAACTGAACGCTTTATTTCGCTCACTGGGGTAGACTGTTCTAGTTCCACGGGCCATGTCTAATGGATGTCAGTTTTCTGTTATCTCCTGTTAATTACCCTTTCAAAGTTCTCCACCGCCTTAAACAGGTATTGAACTTACACTCTTTGGGTCCTGTCACTGGATCTAACCAACGCCTTTATCCAGTGTACCATGTGTCCTTGAATAATGCCATGTGTCCTGGTTAGATGAGGACAATAGTCCGAATAATGTAAATAGTGTAAATCAGTACTAATTCTTTACTCACTACATATATCCTTTCGTCTACACAGGGATGTTTATCTTGTTTTAATAAATATTGTTTCAAGTACTTTCAGATAGTAACTAAAATGCGATCTCTACAAGACAGGAAACATGTTCATACTGAAGGATGGCGTGCAAACTCGATTGTTCTATAAGATGTTCAGCAATTGTAGACCCAGAAATATCGACACGCCAATGAAAATCATCTAGTCAACTAGTTCAGTTGTTGGATGCCCTGTTTCCACTAAGTCTAAATACATACTGCATTCGATGAATTACTATGTCTCAATTGAATTACGATGTCACCAAATTCATGAAAAAATGTTTAATCTATTAGGCTATTGACAATCCTGAGACTAGAACTTGGAGCATTAAACCTACTCTGCCTAACATTGATATTGCTACTGCTGCTTGTCACGCTTGACAGCATTCGCCAAGATTTAGCTTGTCTTACTGTTGTTGTTGCTGCTGCTGAAATAATATTCCTCAACATGGGCAGCAGTATGAAAATCACCTACACCGGTAGATTAAATAAAAAATTCAGTTCAAAATTCTTTGATGGTTTCCCTGGTCAACAAACACCTGACTGTTGTATTATCTGCATTGTGTATTTTATATTATCTGCATTGTGTATTTTATATTATCTGCATTGTGTATGTTATATTATCTGCATTGTGTATTTTATATTATCTGGTTTGTGTATTTTATATTATCTGGTTTGTGTATTATTTTGTGTATTTTATTATCTGCATTGTGTATGTTATTGTGTATTTTATATTATCTGCATTGTGTATGTTATATTATCTGCATTGTGTATTTCATATTATCTGCATTGCATATGTTATATTATCTGCATTGTGTATGTTATATTATCTGCATTGTGTATTTTATATTATCTGCATTGTGTATGTTATATTATCTGCATTGTGTATTTTATATTATCTGCATTGTGTATGTTATATTATCTGCATTGTGTATTTTATATTATCTGCATTGCATATGTTATATTATCTGCATTGTGTATTTTATATTATCTGCATTGTGTATTTTATATTATCTGCATTGTGTATGTTATATTATCTGCATTGCATATGTTATATTTCTGGTTTGTGTATATTTATCTGCATTGTGCATGTTATTATCTGCATTGTGTATTTTATATTATCTGCATTGTGTATCTGTTGTGTATTTTATATAATGCACATTTTATATATTATTTTGTCTTTTCTGCATTGTTTATATTATTTATTCATATTTATATTATCTGCATTTGGGATTTTTTTTATATTATCTGTATTGTGTATGTTATAATCTGTATTTTATATAATGCACATATTTGTCTTTTCCTTGTTTACAATTTATTCATTTTTAGATAAGTTCTCATTGTTTATTTAATAATTCCTGCTGCTCTGGGGAAGATGATTATTGCTATTTTCTCCTCCAAACAAAGTTTACAATCATTTAACAGACCGACCAAAACGTTGTAATAACAACAACAAACTATCGTCTGAATGTAAATCATGCAAACAATGTCTTTTTTATGTTCCATATATATATATATATATATATATATATATATATATATATATATATTATATATATTGCAATTCTCTTTCAAAGGGTTACTTTCGATTGTTTAGAATTTCGCGAAATGTCCTGAACTTTTTTTGCAGATGTCTTGACCTTTTTAGACATACCGATATTTTCCCAGGTTTTCACTGTTTCTAAATTTTACTCAGTATTGGCCTCGGACAGTGTCATTGTCTTCTTTCAGGACGTGGGAGATTATGGCCTTCCACAACTTCTTGTCTATCTTTGCCCTAGATACCTTTTGTACCTTTTCGATCCCTATGTGCCCTTGTCCTCTCCGCCAGTCTCACACACCTGTAATGTATGTTACTCGCTGTTTACTGTTGTTTCTCTTGCCCTCACGATATGCAATGAGTGTGAAATTCTCTAGATTTATCGAGGCTTTTATAGGGATGCTATGCGTGGCGCTAATCTCGTTCAGAACTATCTATATTTTTAGTTTTATACAAGCCACTTAGCTCAATGATTAAAAATAACTACGTGTGAAAGAAACTGGCAGATCTTAGCGATTATAGATGTTCTTTCTTTGAATCTTGTCGACTGGCGCTACAGAATCACAAATAAAGAACTGTACCAAATGACAGAAACTGCATCACTTGAAGACTTTCAACGTTTGCCATAACTAAAACGGATATCACACGTAACTCAACAAGAAAATAATGATATAATCAAGATTTTGATGTTCCTAACGAAAGGTTAGGAAAGAAAACCCCTTAAGTAACAATAGTGGACTTAAGAAACCTATTTTCCTGGAAAATTGTTATAATAGAATGATTTTATAAATTTCAGCCGAGAGTAGCACTGGCTGCTCAGTCAATGAATGTTCGATGTTTCCTTATGAGAAAACGGTTAATATTACAATTACTATTGAAGATTAGGAGGACATATTCCAGCCCGAAGGTCAAAGAATGAAGAAAAGTGGGTTAATTTGCAGTACAAGCACCAAAAGCCTACGATAATGAAAATGTTCCATTATGTTGTGAAATTGCCTGATTATTTCGAAAATGCAATAAAATTTTGCGCTCCATTACCGTTTAGGAT
The DNA here is from genome assembly GCA_903632075.3 of Acanthosepion pharaonis. Classification (NCBI taxonomy): domain Eukaryota; kingdom Metazoa; phylum Mollusca; class Cephalopoda; order Sepiida; family Sepiidae; genus Acanthosepion; species Acanthosepion pharaonis. Next base: position 4,008,444 of record CAHIKZ030004332.1, on the reverse strand, counting down.
TTATTGACAATGTAAGTTCGATCTCTTTCGCGTTCTCCGACTGTCATTACTGGCGTTATTTACATGCGTTTATCTCGAGTAGTAAAGCGCGGAAGATTACTTAGTTAACGGCCTTTTTACTGCTTTTCGTATCTTCTTACTCGTTTTGATTACTGCGCAGTTTTTGCGAAAGTATTTCAAAATGCACCTTCTTTAAAAAAAAAAATGAATGGATTTTTAATTGGTATAAATTCCTTTTTTTCCAATTAAAAGTATTGTATCTTTGTAGACGTGAAGCTTTATTAAATGATGAATTCTTTTTTTTATTATTAAATTAGTTTAAATTTGTTATAGAAAAAATTGAAAGCTTTTCTAAATAAATAATGTCATGAGTGAACACACCCCACCAAACAAAAAGCGTTGCAAAAAGGAAGCCTTTTGGTGTTTATACTGCAAATTAATTGTAAAAGGTAACTAGAATAAAACTAGCTTCTCATTCAATGAATACAGAATATTTCGTTATAAAGCACATATACATGAAGTGAAGTGACTATATTGAATCAATTGCTGCATCTACTGCAAGTGAAATTGGTTCAATGTGACGTGCAAGAAGTTTTTTATCGTCAGAAACAGTCATGCACATTTACAAATCTATCATTCGGCCGTGCACTGAATATGGTTGCCATATCTGGTCTGGTGTTCCTACTGTATACCTCGACATTCTTGGCAAAGTCCATAGAAGGATCTATAATATAATCGATCCAGACAAGAATTTGTCTTTTCTTAATATTTTTCATGGCAACTGCTCTAATGAGTTTTCCCCCACCTGGTGCCCGAGTTTAGCGTTTTACTAGATTGGCAATTAGGTCACATCGTTTTACTCTGGAACTAGCAAGATGCAATCGCTACTTCTGTTCTCAAATTTTCTTTATAGATACTTCTCACCTGTAGAATACCCTTCCGTTTTCTTACTTCCCTGATAATTACAATCTTCAAAAATTTAAATGCAATGTCAATCGCCATCTTCTATCTTCTTGAACTCATCTTGTCATTTACTTTCACTTTCACTCCCTGCAGGGCCATCCTTGAGTTCTATTCGTATTATCACTTTGCTTGAGGGTGAGATGATTAATAAGAAAAATTAAATAAAAGGAGAGAAATATTTTTTTACAAAAAAGTGTATTCATCAAGATAATGTATAATATTATCTCGGTTAAAAAAAGGAAAACTTTTTCACAGTGAGAGTAACGTGACTGGAAAGTTATGATTGGTAAAAAATGATACGTTGACAAAAGCAACAAAGGTAGAGTGAGAAAGAAAGGGAGATATTTAAAGAAGAGAGGGGGTAAAAAGAGTGAAACAACGTGTGAGGGATACAGAGAGAAAAGCGCTGGTGAGTGAGAGACAATGAGAAGGAAGTAAACGATGAGAGAAAAGTGAATGAAATGAAGAGTGAAAGATAGAGAGAGAGCGAAAGTACGATATATAAAGAGAACGAAAAAAAGGGTGTCTGAGAAAGAGAGAGAGAAAGAAAGAAAGTGTGAGATATAAAGAAAAAGAAAGAAAGGATGAGAAATAAAGAGATAAATAATGCGCGAATGATAAAGGGAGAGAAAGGACAGATAAATACAATCTTCAAAAATGCAACGTCTATCGTCATCTTCTCCCCGCTTGAACTTCATTTTTGTCCTTTTCTCAATCATTACCCATTTTCACTCTTCTAAATCCCTTAGACTTTCATCTCTGTAACACCCAGCGTTCTTGTGGAATTATCGCCTTGCCTGAGGTGAAATTATTTAAAAAAAAAAAAAAAAAAGAAGGCTAATACTAGCAAATCATTAAATATGAAGTGAACAGATTCCAGCCTGATGGACAGAGTGTGATGAAAATGTTAACTCAAGTATCTGACTGCTCAGTCAATGAATGCAGAATGTTTCTTTATAAGGAAGCTGCTAATATTACCATTACCATCTCTATAAATAGTTGTCATTTTTTAGAATGTACTACGTATTTCAAACTTCTTTATTTTCCTTAGTGCATCGCCAATATAAATTTTCCATTTATATATAGTTCACTATGACGTGCTAAACAGTTTTTCTCTTCAGAATCTATCTTACATATTTATAACTCTACAATTTGTCCTTGCTTTGAGTATTGCTTTCACGTCTGGTTTGGGTTTTCCTGCTATACATTTAAGGATAATTGATAAAAATCCAAGAAGAATCTCCAAGGTTATTGAAATGGAATCGAAATGGAAATTTATACTTATTAGGAGAAATAAGAAAAAGACAATATTTATTAAGAGTTGCGAAGAAGAATATTTAAGACCGTAGATTCGCCTCATAGACTTTCTTTGAATTCTTCCTTGTTTTAACTTCTTTCAGCTATTTCTAAATCTAAAGTCTTTTTTCCTCTGGCTCTTTTCAACTTTCTTCCTGTTTTTTTTTTTTTTTGAGGGGGGGGTCGGATAGAAATTCTTTGCGTTTTTCCATGAGTTGTTGAGAATTTTCCACATTAATCAAGTATGTTATAAGCTGAAATTAAATACAATTGTTACTTTTAGGGTATCGTTAAAGATCGGGGCCAACTCTCCTTTTATTATCCACTAGGCGGTTATTACTTCTATCATACCTTTATGTAATAACTCGGATGGTCTTTCTTATAGGAATATGGATCTCTTCAGCTAAAGACTATCGTTTCCATACGAAGCTGCCGCTTTCCATTCAGTAATCTATTTCTGTGTACAGACAAACCTCTCATCAACGGACAAATAGGGGAGGGTGGTCCGTTAAAGCCGATTGTCCGTAGATAGGACGGGATTATTTTTGAGTTATGAAACCACTATAGTCAATAACAGTAGTTATGATTGTAAGGTAAATACTATAAACAGGTATATATGGCATAAATAAATATATACTATACTGTATATGTACTGTACAAATAATAGATTTCTCCCGACTACTTTCTCACGCACGCATTAATGTATCGTACTTTATATACTGTACACCCGTCTTTGTTTACAATTGAAATGGCCAGCTACCGCCGTCAAGCGGTTACTTTAAGAACTAATACGACCCATTCCGCTAAGCTTTCAAATTTTGAAATACATCTCTAAAGATTTGGAAGTTTTTTCCTGCAGATCTTTTTTTTTTTTTATTTTGCCAGCAGATTTTGTCTGTTGCATCCGAAGTCGGTTGACGGTGGCTCCGTAGATGCGATATTTGTCTGTATATATATTTATATTTGCTAGATGAGTTGAACTTGTGCTTTTTATCAAACTATTTCTTTAACTTGCTGTCTGAATAGTTTTTTAAACGGTATCACTCCATTCCATACAAGACAGTAAAGCCGCTAAGACACTAGAGGTTACAGAGTGTGGAAGAATTAGGAAGAGAAATGTTAATAATGAGCTGGAAGAGGAAAGAGTAAAAGTAGAGAGCGATTGACACTGCATTTAAATTTTTACAGGTCAAATTTGGCTGGTAAAAATAGAGCCGGAAGTGAGTTCTACAAGCGAGAAGTGCGAGAAAAGAAACTGTTAGAATAGAATTTACGGATACATCTAGTCAGCTCAACTGTAAATTGGTGAGACCTAGTCGCCAGTCGAGTACTGCGCTTAAATTTATTATGTCTAGGTACGATAGAGAAGAACGGTATTTATTTCCGCTTATTTAGAGAAATGCGACACAAGGCCAAAATGGGTAATGGGGAAAAAGGATTCTCTTCTCCTGTTTAAGCATTAAACTTAGCTAGCCACAATCACTGACCCAAACATACCACAATATTCCTTACAACAAAGCAACCCATTCTTACTTACTATTCTTACAACATACACCATAATACCTCAATGTCTCTATGAAAATCCTAACTAGTCCCCATATGTACAATTCATATCTATACCATAGAGAAGAACTTTCAGGAACAATTACTACGAAGGCATTTATAGAAAAAACACAGAGAGGCAACTTCACGGCAGTGGGAAGCTGACTGAAGCCGAGCCAACAAATCAAGACAAATATTAATGCTGATTCTTTTTTGGATTTTATCAATGAGCTCAAGATAAACAGCGGGACCTTTTTATCCGTTATTTTATTTTTTAAATTATTATAAAACAGAAAAAACTATACAGATATAGATATCTAAATTAGAATCGCTTCTCCACGACGTTCTTAATATTTTGATAGTATTAATTTCAATTCTTCCTGAAAGTATATTAAACTTAAACGGAAGCAGTTATGTCTGTACGCATCGATTCTTCCAGTAGCAGAATAAAGTCCGTACCAACGATAGAAATAAATTATTTAATTATGCAATTATATGATAAATTTATAACAATTTAACCAGTCACTTATATATATAGACACGTACCAAAAATCACGCCGTCCTGGGTAAGACGATAAACAACATTTAACAGCAAGTCTTCTGATAAGGAGGTTTTGAGGAGCGAGGAGATATGGTCCATTGGATAAAGGTGATGGTTAGATCCAGTGACTAGACCCAAAGAGTTGTGAGTTCAATACAAGCCCACAGCAGTGGTGAACCAAAAGACTTGGAGAGTTGAGTTAAAAGGAAATAACTGAGACATTCGGAAGAGGTTTGGCACGTGGAACTAGAACAATCTACCCCGGTGGACGAAATAAAGGGTTCGGTTCGAAATTCCAATCACCTGAAGAAGACCGGAGCGTACAACGTGCAAAACGTTGTGAATATGGCAATGAAGATGAGGATAGAAGTTATAATAATTTAAATAACGTATATAATCATAATACCTCATCTCAGAGATATAGACAGATATTGTAATAGAAGAATTTAAATTGATTTCACAATCTCTGAAGATATGTGGAGACCGTTTCAAGAGAAAAGATTCTACACAACAGAAATTGAAACGAAGGCCACGAATATTTGAGAAGTAAAAATTTAGGGGTGGGGGTAACTTTTTTTTTGTTTACTGATTTACATGTATTTCTTTTCATTGTATCTGTCATGAGAAGATTTTTGTTTTAAGAAGAAAAATACCGAAATAATTATCATTATCTATGGTCTATGGCAATACCAACTGGCCAGAAGTTGGCCAATACAAAAGCATAATGTGACCTCAGGTTTGCCAACCTGATTTCCAAGCAGGAACACCTATCCACTTGCGACATGGCACTCTACATATCCCGATATTATGTGACTGTTGACCAGAGCAGACTCTTTAAACGCTGCCAAGGAGATCGGATTCTTTACTATCAGTTGAAAGCAACAACCAGAAATCTTTCAACCCGTTGCCCTCATAATAAAAAAAAACCCGCAAGCACTGATCAGACAGCTTACCACAAAGTTAAGATAATTATGGCCCTGGGAGAATTTTTTTCTGTTACAGAATGAAAATCGAAGCAAGTAAGAATTAATTGATAGCGATAGAAGAATTTAAATTAGTTTCGCAAAGTGCGTGAAAATATCGGGAGAACTTCAGAACAAATGATTATACATCACAGAAATTGAAACGAATGTCACGAATATTTGAGAATTGCAGATGATTTTTTGTTTACTGATTTACATGTATTTCTTTTCATTGTATCTGTCATAAGAAGACGTTTGTTTCAAGAAGATAAAGGCCGAAATAATTATCACTATCTATGGTCTATGGCAATACCAACTGGCCAGAAGTTGGCTAAGACTAAAGCATAATGTGACCTCAGGTTTGCCAACCTGATTTCCAAGCAGGAACACCTATCCACTTGCGACATGGCACTCAACATATCCCGATATTATGTGCCTGTTGACCAGAGCAGACTCTCTAAACGCTACCAATGAGATCGGGTTCTTTACTACCAGTTGAAAGCAGCAACCAGAAAGAGTGCAACCCTTTGCCTTAATAATGAAAAGCCCCAGCCACTGATCAGATAATCACAAAGTTAAGACAGACAACGATAATTGGCTCTGATCTGGCATCTCGTCTGCAGTCACTCTCTCACAGACGTGCCGTCGCCTCCCTCTGTCCTTTTTACAAATACTTTCATGGTAACTGCACCGAGGAGCTGCTTTCTGTGGTTCCTAAACTTCATGAATTTAAGCGTTCTACTAGGCTGGCATCTCGCGCACATCCTTTCACTGTCGAAACTGTTAAATGTAGCTGTCTCTTCTACTCCAATAGCTTCATGTCTCGCACCTCTCGCCTGTGGAACTCCCTTCCATCTTCTTGTTTCCCTGGTAGCTATAATTTCCAACTATTCAAATGTAATGTCAATCGATGTCTTCAAATGCCTTGATCTATCCCCTATCCTTCTCTTCATCCTTTCCTCTATCACTTCTATTTGCTCTCACTCCAACTTTCTGTAACACCTTGCTTGGAGTGAAACGCTTAAAAAAAAGTCTAATCATTATGGCTCTGGGAATTTTTTTTTCTGTTACAGAATGAAAATGAAAGCAAGTAAAAATTAATTGGTAGCGATAGAAGAATTTAAATTAGTTTCGCAAAGTGCGTGAAAATATCGGGAGAACTTCAGAACAAATGATTATACATCACAGAAATTGAAACGAATGTCACGAATATTTGAGAATTGCAGATGATTTTTTGTTTACTGGTTTAGATGTATTTCTTTTCATTGTGTCTGTCATAAGAAGACGTTTGTTTCAAGAAGATAAAGGCCGAAATAATTATCACTATCTATGGTCTATGGCAATACCAACTGGCCAGAAGATGGCTAAGACTAAAGCATAATGTGACCTCAGTGACCTATCCACATAGACATGGCACTGCAAATATCATGCAACTGTTGACCAGAGCAGTCTCTCTAAGCGCTACCAAATAATTCGTGCGCCTCACTACCAGCTCAGAAGCAGCAACTAGAAAACTGTCAAGCCGATACCCGCATAGTCGCAGCCACTGATCAGTTAAAATCATCAAAAATTAAGGCAGTTAAACCATTATGGTCACGGAATAGATAACCGGTAAACCATATCCTAAACAAGAAAGTATGGATAAACCTCTACTCCTGTTCAATAAATATAGAAAGAATACTGGCCGGGCGATAGGCTAATTTAACTACTCCTATTAAAATATCTTTCACACTGTTATCTCCTGAATTTTGACACGTCAATGTAGAAAGCTTAAAAATTGGTGATGATACCAATGTTTAGTTCCTGGCTTCTTTTGTTAGCTGTTTAGTTATTTTACAGTTTTAGATGGACTATTGTCAAGTTAACGTCCTTAGATATTGCATTAGCCATGCATGGATAGTTAACCTTTTTATTTTCCTTCACTTGTGCCTCGAATAACATATGACTGAAAGTTCAATGGTGATTACTTAATTAAATGTCAAGCGAAAAGGCAGATGTCTATCAAAATAGGACAGCGTCAAGTAGAATTTCTTTATACCTCACAAGCTTAAAGCCTAATATGACGTTTTCTTTGAGAGATTACGACTTCAGTCCTTTCTTTCTCCAGCTGATAAATAACAACAAAAGAAATCAATATTTTTTCCTTTCTTTTCAATGACTTGTCTCAGATTACATTTTACTTCATAGGACATTGCAGACTAAAATGGCCACCTGTTTAAAAGGCGACAGGACGCATACAAATCCCGATACTAATTATTTTCGGCGGGACACACTTTTGTTCTTTGAATATTTAATGACAACGTGCTGATTCGCTAGACAACATCTAATCTCCTGACTGAATTTCTGGGATAAGGATTTATCACTACTTACATTACTTATAAGCGGACTGTTGTCCTCATCTTTGTTGTTGTTATCTTACTACATTCACCATAATACCTCATTGTCTCTATGAAAAAACTAAATAGTCCCCATATCTACAATTCTTTGTCTGTGGGGAAGGAATAAAAAAAAACAACAGATCAAAAAATCCCCAATGAGTATGTACAATATGAATATAATCTATATACAAGAAACTAAACAAAATAATGTTAGTAATAACCCCCCCACAGCCCTTAAATGTGGCAGAAACATCGTAATACCCCATTGTCTCTATGAAAAAAACTAAATAGTCCCCATATCTACAATTCTTTGTCTGTGGGGAAGGAAAAAAAAACAACAAATCAAAAAATCCCCCTTCAGCCCTTAAATGTGGCAGAAACATCAGTTAACTGGACGAAATCAATGCGGGTCTATAGAAAATATTAAAAAAAACATTCATCCATCCCTAGCACTCACACAGACACGCACTCATTCAGACACGACAACAAAAACGAAAAACACACAGGCGAAAAACGAAACCCGGACGAGGCTATACCGAAGGGTAGAGTCTCGTTCGGGGGTGATAGACAGATACCCGATCCTGCATATGCAGGGTCTACGGGCAATTTTTGCACGAGCCCACGGGCTCGGATTTCCCCACATTTAATTTGGCTTTGTGTCGTATCCTACCTAGTGGGGAGGCAGGTAAATATCGTAATATGCTGTCTAAGTAGTCCACCGCTAGCAGTGGATTACCTACTTCACGCCGCTGGCGAGTATTGTATTTTGTTGATGTTATAAAGATAACCATTTCATTTCCAACCTCCGTTTTGGTTATTCCTCATTCAGTAACCTTTTCTCGGTTACAATAACAATGTCACCAAATTCACGAACCAACGTGATAATAAACAATATTACAATTCTCTGTGGAATCAATAGCCTAGTGGATTAAAGTGTTGGTTTGTGAGTTTGGTGACATAGTAAGTGTGAGTTCAATCCCTGGGCCAGACAGTGTGCACATAGACTCAGTCGAAACAGGGAGAGCAATAACTCAGCAGTACTAATTATAATATTACTACAGTACTACTAATAATATTACTACAGTACTAGCAGTACTAATAATAAGTACAAGACACGATATCACGGGGATGAACAGTGGAACAAGAACAGTGTACCACCCGTAGAGCAAATAAGTGTTAAGTTCGGAATTCACTGTTGGTTACTCGAATCGACATATATCTGATGAAGGCCGGATACTACAACGGCCGAAACGCGGTGATAACAACAACAAAGATGAGGACAATAGCCCGCTTGTAAATAGTGTAAATAATCTAACCTATATATTTATATTTGCTAGATGATTTGAAGTCGTGCTTTTTGTCAAACTATTTCTTTAACTTGCTGCCTGAGAAGTTTTTAAACGGTATCACTCCATGCGAGACATTAAAGCCACTAAGACACAAAGGTTTACAGGATGTGGAAGAATTAGGAAGAGAGATGTTAATAATGAGCGGAAAGAATAAGAGTAGTTAGCGATTGACACTGCATTTAAGTTTTTACAGGTGAAATTTGGCTGGTAACCATGGAGCCGGGAGGAAGTTCTACAAGCGAGAAGTGCGAGAAAACAAACTGTTAGCATAAAATTTACGGATAAATCTAGTCAGCTCAATTGTAAATTAGTGAGACCTAGTGGCCAGTCTAGTACTGCACTTAAATTTATGATGTCTAGGTACCATAGAGAACAGCGGTATTGTGTCCTCTAATCTATTTGAAATTGAATAGTGGACTATCTCTGCATGCTTTCATAAACGAAGCAAAGTTTTAAGAGACGGAAAAATGTCATCTGAAACAAAGAGTTCTGAACTGCTATGAAATATCTAAATTCAGATATGACAGAGAATGCTGAAAACTTCCTCGGGCCTTACAGAAATTTAATAAAGTATTAAGAGTTAGAAAAATGTCCCCAGAAACAAATAAAAAAGTGTGGAACTTCTATGAAATATTTCCTTTTCGATACTGAATGCTTGGTAATCACCTCCTGACATTTGGAAATAAGCAAAGTTTTTAGAGACAGCAAAATGACGTCAGAAACAAAGGATTCTGAACTTCTATGAAATTACGCAAAGTATTAAGAGATTGGAAAATGTCGCGAGAAACAATATTTACTGAACTTCTATATAATATCTAAACTCGTACACAGAAATAATTACTGGACAATCTCTTCATAACTTTAATAAACTAAGCAACGTATTAAGAGATAGGAAAATGTCTTGAGAAAAAAATACTTGATATGTGATCAGCTGCGTTCTACCAAGTTATCAATGCTGAGAATCTCATGGACAAAGCATATGAGAAATGTGGAAGTTTTGAGAAAAACAGGAAATAACTAAAGTTCTACTCACGATCGGAAAGAGACAGCTGGAATTTCCAGAATACATAAAAAGAAATAAGACTTGGCAAATTTAACACTCAGAAGAGCTACTGAAAGCAAGAGAAGCAGCGCAGGGAAACGAGTAATCATCTTAACGGGTCTGAGTGAAGAGATGACAGAAGAGGAAGAAAGAATGATAGACGGCCAAATGCGGTTAAGAGCAAGAAAAGTCAGAAGGTGGAAAGTAAAGATCGCCCAAAGCTTGAATAGCTATAAACATAAAAAAAAAGTAAATACGTTGGTTGTCGGAGCCAAACAAAGCATTATACAAAGTCTTAGATCAAGTAGCTTATCAATAGAATTTTCAGTCATCCTAAAACGTACACTAAGGTAGTACAAATATCAACACAGATCTTAACATTATTTGGATCATCTGAAAATTTGAACTTACAGTGAAATTGGTAAAGAGTCGGCCTGGAAGAAGTGGTCGTAACCTATTTAAGGTCGCCATGTAACCTGGCGAATTGACTTTAATAAAATAGGACAGGTACGTGATACAAGACAGCTCATCAAGATCGGGGCTGGCCAAATCCTCTGGGTGGAGTACCATGGGTATTTTGAACAAACTGTGCGCCAGTAACATCCCCTGTTTGCAGTTCGCCAGTCTACAAAAAAAAAATAAATAAATAAATAAATAATAATATTTCACTCAATCAGTAAGAAATTTCGTGATTTTAAAAGTTTCTTTCAACGAAATCACTTGAGGAATTCAACAACTAAAATAGACGCCACTTATACATCGAACAGAAAATAATGACATAATCAACATGTTGACATACCACGCTACTTCGAACAAAAGGTAACATACAGTGAAAGACTAAACAAAGAATCCCATTTTAAGCCAAATTTGGCTAGTTCCCCAGTATTTAAGTATGCTGAAATGACATTTTTCTAATAAATATTTTTGAGTCAGAATTTCTGAGATGAGGAGTTATCATTATTTACATAATTTACATTCGAACTTTTGTCCTAATCATCATGTAAGGAGAGAAAAGCGATTATCTGATCGAGGTAAGACACGTGGGTCATTGAGGGCCGCTTAATGAGGTCACTTTATAGAGTGACGAAAACAGCAGTCAGTTTCAGTTGGTTTACAACAACCAAACCGATCTGTTGCTTTTTCAGCCCTGGCCAAGGTGACCGGGCCGAGGTTAAATCTGCCTCCTCCAGCAAATGCTACAGATGATAAACACATGGCAACGTTTCACTTTGGGAATATATCTTCCACAAATATAGAAAGAAACTTTGACCTTCAGTCCTTAATTTGGGAAAACCTAAGTGTTACCGTTTCCATTTCATAGAATATGTCCTTACCTGAGATATAGTAGATGAATCCAAACCTTTTGGATCTACAGCTCTAAACATGGCTTCTCCAAAACAGAAGAATCTCCATATTCTGTGTAAGACCCTATCTTTTCGGTCTCTTTACACTCTGCTTGCCGTATACAGGGGCCGACACTATTTTTCAGACACTTTATTTTTTCAAGTTTTATGTAGCACAGGCAGTCTGTACTGTTTTAGTGTAATGGAAATAACATTTAAAAACTGTTTCAATACTACAAATGGAAAAGCAGAATTCAAATTAGAAGTATTTTTATTTTTTTACAAATGTTCACATTACACAAGCGACAGTATTTTTCGGACATTGCAGAAACAATGCTAATAGTTTATGGCAGCACCCTTTTTTCAATGACTTCTATCAGTCTATCTTCATAATGTTCGTACATATTGATAATAACGTCTCTTCGTGTTTCTTGCAGTCTATTTTTAGCATCTTGTATGCGCTGCCACAGTTCAGCCTCTCTGGTTAATTCTGGCCTGTCGTAAACAAGCTCTGCAAGCATTTCCCATATGTTTTCAATTAAATTTAAGTCTGGACTTCTTGCAGGCCATTCCAGAGTAGTTATATTTGCTTCACACATCCAATTTTTCACTGATTTGGCCACATGGATGCTGCAGTTATCTTACTGCAAAATAAAATTACTTCCCATTTCTTTTTCTATGCGTGGTAGGGCTCTCTTTTCCAAAAGTTCTCTGTAGCTCAAGCTATTTTGACGTCCTTTTAACCACTCGAGCCACAAGTTTCCATTCGGAAATACCATACCCCAAACCATAACTCCTCCTCTTCCTATCTGTATCTTGTTGAGAATAACATGGTCACCTTTTCTCGACCATGTACACCACCCGTCAGTTCCATCGAACTTAAAACGTTTTTCATCAGTAAATATCGCTTTCTTGAAGTCGACATGGTTTGTAATCCATCTTTTGGCGCTTCCCCCTCTTTGTGTTTTCTCGTTAGTATAATTCTTTTCTTGATTTTAGCATACTTAAGTCCAATTTCGTGTAGCTTTCTTTGTACAGTTCGAACACTGACGTCAAGTTCACACTTCTTTACTTTCTTCGCTGTCACCTTTTCTCCAGATGATAACAACCTCGTAACACTCCTCTTCATTCTTCTTTCTGTTCTCTTGGAAATTGTTTTTTTTTTTTTTTTCGTCCTCTCTTCTTCTTCTTCTTCTTCTTCTTCCGCTCATAGTCTGTACTTAGCATGTATTCAAGTGTTGACTTCGGTAGCTTCATCTCAGCGAGGATCTTTCGGATGCTGTGCCCGTCTTCTCTCTTCTTTTGGACCAAACTGATGACTTTTGTTGAATGCATTCTTCTTCAGGATTTTAATACATTTTCGCAGTGAATGGAAAAGATACTCAAATGTAATGGTCAGAGTACAATTTACCTGCAGAAAATTTGCATATTGTAGACGTTCGACGACTAAATCATTAAAAAACCCGGAATTTGTGTCATGTCCAAAAAATAGTGTCACCTAAGTTGAAGTAAAAATAAAGAAAACATGAAACCAAAGACAAACCCATCAATCAATGTTCATACCATTAATGGACAGTTACTGCTGAACTATCTACTCGTCAACATAAAAGCTCTCGGCAGCAAAAAACATCTTTAAGCACACTTTTCAAAGTGTCCCAAAAATAGTGTCGGCCTCCTGAGATATATGTTATATTGCTCTCTACGTGGGGCACGTGTAAATGGGTATTTAGAGATTAGTGTATGTCTTAGTGGTATAAAAGTTTCTTTAAGAACAAAGCTAGTTTGTCATTCATTTTCCTTTCAGTTATTCTGTTGGGTCTGTGAAATATGGTGTTATTATAGTTTTGAACTGAACACTTTATTTAATCTATGGGATAGATTGTTCTCGTTATGTTTTCTATTTCCAGAGAAATCTTCTTTTCGTCTTATTTAGTGGTGCTCAGTAATTGTTCGGCCTGTTTTCCACAGTTAGAATCTCCACATTGTATTATATTTTTTCTAACAATAGCCAAATTTTACTCTTTATCCATGATACCCTGTACTCTCTCTAGTTCTCCTGGTCCAGAAGCAGCAAAATATCCCCTGAGCAGAATTCTCCCACCTCCGTGTTTATTTGTAGGTAGGGTATTTTTTGGTTTGTGTGTTTCATTCACTTTCCTCCATACATAACAGGAGTTCATGTAACCAAATAATTCTAGTTTGTTTGCACCTGACCATAAAGTAGAGTTCCAATAGTTATTCCGATGTTCTAGATGGCTTCTAGCATAAGCTCTTCTGCAGTTTGTTTATTTAGCCTTAAGCACATTTAAGATACTCTTTGAAAATCCTTATGAGCACGGCGACGTGGTGTAATGGTTATCCCACTAGATCAATTACGATTGACTAGTGTGTTCGACCCTTAGTGTCTACTCTACACTTTTGGCGTTGTGCTGCACCTACGCTTAAAAATCATTTTGGGCACTTCGACGTGGTGTAATGGTTAACAAGCTTGTCTCGCTAGATCAATTAGGATTGAGTAGTGAGTTCGATCTTCAGTGTTTACTCTACACTTTCGGCCTTGTGCTACATCTAAGCTACATTTAAAACATCATTTTGGGCACTTCAGCGTGATGTAATGGTTAACAAGCTTGTCTCGCTAGATAAATTACGACTGAGTAGTGAGTTCGATCCTCACTAGCTGCTCCAGACTTCCGCATAGAAAATTATTTCAACGTATAAAAATTGGTTATAAGGCACTTGATATAAATAAAAACATAATATACTTGCCAATATGCTGAAAACGTAAAGTGTATAGTATTAGTTAAATGTAAGGATGGGAAACAACTAGATGCACAAAATGTAACGTTATACGATTATACTCATTAAACGAAATGGGAGTTTTAAGAATGACTCTATCATATGGAAAAAGGTTGTCGCGTAAAAAAAAATAAAATTATTTTTTTATGTTTATCATAGCTTTAATTACATACAAAATCTATTCAAATGATATTTTAACTCTTTTAGATTTAAAGTTTAACCAGATACTCTCTGAAGGCTCAACGCGACAAAACTCGTTTGAAAATAATCTGAGAAGCACACGGAGATCGATGGAAAGGATAATGGTCTGTATCACGCTTAAGAGATAGAAATAGGCCAATATAAGAATTAGAAAAATAACAGAATAATTACCTCTTAAATCTTCTTACATGAAAAGAGCAATTTAATATTCAAAACCCACTCAAAATATTTCCATTTACTTCAATTTATTCTGATCAAATATTGATGACTTCAACTTGAAACAAATTAGTTGGTGATTGTCTCACGAAAGCAAACGTTAAACACTTAGAAGTATACGATGGAGGCTAAAATGATCTCGACAAGACGCATTTCTCAAAATCCTTATCTCAATGACCATTGAACATTGGTTTTGGGAAGCGGACCTAAACTAGAACATTTCAGAATTCACTCGTACTTCTAAAATCATTTAAGGCGGAAAAGAAATTATTTTATCCGTCATGTCCCTTCAGGATTGTCAACGATCACAACTCTCCACAACTTTTTAACCTTTCTAATTATAAGTAATATTTTTCTCCTCTCAGGAATTTGGAATTCACAAGCGGCCCCCAACCCGCATGTATAGCACATGAGATTTTATTATAGTGGTGATGGTTTCGTGTAGGACCATCCATACTTTTTGAAGTTTTACGTGCCACAAGGTCCCCAAACGACCCTCCGCAGAATTTGAATTCCTAGACCAGTTGCTATCCAAGGCTATAGAAACCAGTCTGTCCTGCAATTTACCCATAGCTGGATTCACACCTTTCCCAAGGGTATTAGCACGTAAGTGAATATAATGGATTCGACTGGAATTCGAACTCGGCTCTCCGATTCCTCAATCCAAGCCGCTATCCATTACTCCACCTCTGATCTATGCAAACATGCTCGTTAGCTAAGGTACTTGCACCATCCGTCTACCCGTCTTACTTTCAGTATGGTTTGTGAGTGTCGAATTTCCCTAGCCCTCTTTCCTCATTATGTCTCTCAGAAATTACAATTGTATCTTTCTGATTCTAAGTGTAAGTGTCTTTTTAATCTTCCATAAAAGATCCAAAAATAAATTAGTAACTGTTGTAAACCGTACTTATGAATCTATGTCCTAATTCTAATAAATACATTAGATATTATTGTAAGCAGGGGCAATATACTATCTAAGTAGTCTACCACTAGAAGTGGTTTACCTACTTCATGCTGCTGGCGAGTATTGTATTTTGTTGATGTTATAAAGATTACCATTTCCATTTTCCGCCTCCGTTTTGGTATTTCCATATACAATAACACTTTCTAGATTACAAGAGTAACATTTCATCACCCCTGAGCAGAACTTAAATCTGCCCCAGTCCTAATGAGTGAACACGCCCTCAAATACGCTCCTTGTCTCGAATGTCTACTAGGTGTAAAGATCCTTCATGATCTCAAATACAACGTGTATGTCCATGCCATCACAAAAGATGCTGGAATAATCATCGATTCATTGTATGGCTCCAGAAAATGCCTAACTCCTGATGCAATGACCTATCTTTTCAAGAGATCAGTAATGGCGTATTGCTGCTACATCGGCAGCCCAATCTTCACAGTCTAACCTCAACAGAGTTCAAAAGCGTTTATGCGGCTTTTTGGTGATTAATTATTCTCAACCCTTAAACCCTTATCCAACCTTTCACTGCTCTATCGCTATTACTATGTCATATGTTCGGACGAGTTATATACCTTAGTTCCACAAACTCAGACCTTCACAACTAAGACCCACTATGTCATTACCACAGTGGCAAACCATCTCCATTCTCTTCGTATCCCTTTTATAATAATCTCACTAAGTAATCCTTTACTATGAGTGACCCATGGTCTTTGCATTGGGCGGATTGGGAGTAAAAAAAAAACTGTCTATATCTCTGAGATGATGTATTGTGATTACTTGCATTATTTACATTACTCGGACTGTTAGCCTCATCTTCATTACCATAAGTGGTGAACAAAAAATAACTGAGACATCCAGAAGAGGCATGACATGTGGAACTAGAACAATGTCTCCCGATGTCAAGATAAAGGGTTAGGTTCGAAATTGCAATCACTTGAAGAAGGCCGGAGCGTACAACGACCGAAACGTTGTGAATATGGCAATGAAGATGGGGATAATAATCCGAGTAATGTAAATAATGCAAGTAATCTCTGATCACATGTTCAGTTTATGATATTCTATTCACTTGCCTTGTCTCTACTTTATCTGAGAAAAAAATGCCCCGCCGTCACTCTCCTATATGAAGATTGATATTATATAGTAGTTCATCACGTTTTTCCTTGTATTATCCGTCTCTAAATATGTTTAGCTTTTAGAATGCATTTTTCACTATTAAAATGCGCCATCGGATGTAAGGTAGGAAAAACATTTTTAAAAGAGTTAAATTAAACGGAAAACAGCGGCAAAAAAGAGAGAGATGACTTACTTGTTATGAGGGTTTAATGTTCTCCAATGCGTACAACTGCCAGGTTCACAAAAGTCGATTAAGGCACTAGATTGTTTTAATTAAAGAAATAAGACACAAATAAGACAAGTTATTAATCATTTATCACAGAATCTCCAAAAGCAATTATACACGTAAACACACACACACACACAAACACACGTGCGTACACACACACACTCTATATATATATATATATATATATATATATATATATATATATATATACATATATATATATAGTTTATGAAAAATTAGGTAATCCGTATGGGTAAACCTAAGGAGGATAAAATCCAGAGAGCTCAATGTAAATTCAGAGCAAATAATTTAAATAAAAACAGACCACTTTAAGGTTCCATGTAATAAATTATTTCACCACAGCCCTTTTAAAAGGACTTTACTTCCAAACAAAAAATGAAAAAGAAAATTTACACATTTTTGACGGGCCGTATTAAACATGTTTAAATTTTCTTTTCATTTTTTGTTTGGAAGTCTGATGATCCGCAGTCCTTTTAAAAGGGCTGTGGTGAAATAATTTATTACATGGAACCTGAAAGTGGTCTGTTTTTTATTTAATATATATATATATATATATATATATATATATATATATATATATATATATATATATATATATACCCACCTAGATCACCAGATTTGGAACCTTTGGATTTCTTTTTTGTGGTGGTTTCTAAAAGACAGAATTTACAGCAGGAAACCTGAAACAATTGCTGAAATGCGAGTAGCAATTAAAGAGGAATGTGCTCAAATACCAGAGGAAATGATACTGGACGTTTGTAGGTCGATTTCTTCAAGATATGAAAAGTGTATTGAACAGAACGGCAATCAGTTTGAGCACTTGATGTGAACTAATTCTGCCATTGCCCCAAGTAGCTTTTATCTCATTAAAGTTTATTTTCTGTTTTTTTTCTTTTCTTTTTTTTGTATATTTTACTCTCAAATTCTTTAAATGTGTATTGTTTCTTTTGTATTAATCTTATTTATAAGTCAAACTACATAAATTGAATAAGTTATAACGATTCAAAGAGTGTATACATTATTTTGAGACACCCTGTGTATATATATATATATATATATATATATATATATATATATATATATATATATATATATGTAGTGGCCTGTTTAGGGGGTCGGAAAGACGGAAAGAAAGACACGGAAAGACGAAAGTAGGCTAAACAAGTGTATTAAAATAATAGATATATACAAAGTAAGAGTATTAGTAATAAGCAGGTAGAAGTGTCCGTCTGAATGGTCAGGTTACACTGCGTCTCGGCTTCCCACCCACAGCAAGTCTTGCAGGTTAGTATTTATGAAGGATGAAGAGTTCATCCTACTGTAGGTGGGTTACTACAACAATATATATTGGCCCTGTTTTTAAGAACTCTGGAGACCCTTCTGACCCATCTAACTACCGTTCTATGAGTCTCCTACCACTTTTCTCAAAGTCTTCGAGGTTTTAATCAATGCCGAAGTAGTTAAGCACCTTACTTCCCATGATCTTCTCTCTAACAAACAATATGGTTTCGGCTTTGCCCGGTTTAACGCTAACGTGCTTACGGCCATATCTGAATTTGTATTCTAAGCTTTTGATGAAAACGGCGAAACTCGAGCCGTGGCTCTAGACATCTCTAAGGCGTTTGATAGGTTTTGGTATTGCCGACCTTCGTGAGCTTCAGGGATACGGTATTACAGGACAATTATTTGATTTAATCCAATTATTCCTGTTAAAAAGTGAAATGAAGGTCGTCCTAAATGGGTTCTCCTCCAGTTCCTTTCATAAGAACGCTGGTATTCTCCAAGGCTCTATCCTAGGTCCTACAGTGTTTCTGATCTTCATCGACGATCTTCCTGATGTCAGCAGTTCTCAAGTAGGCATCTATGCAAATGATACTACCATTTACACCTGTCTCGTTAGTAAATCTGGCATTGCTAGAAAAGTTAACCTTGCCGTTGATCTTGGTTAACGGGGACAGGGAATGGCTTAGAAACTTTAATGCCTATAACATGAAACTCCTCTCATTTACCCACCATAGAGAAACCTTCCAGCTTCCTATCAGAATGGCTGCTTCTCAACTCCATGAGAGCGTTTCTCGGTCTCACATTTTCCACTGACCTGAGCTGGAACAACTACATTGAATCAATAGCTGCATCTACTGCAAGGAAAGTTGGTTCTCTGTGTCGAAGTTCATCCTTCAAATCTACAAATCTACCATTCGACCTTGCATTGAATAATGTTGCCATATATGGTCTGGTGCCCCCGCTGTTCATCTTAAGGTTCGAGACAAAATCCAAAGATGGATATGCAATGTGACTAGTCCTGATGTGGCATCACGACTTCAGTCACTTTCTCACAGATCTGATGTGGCTTCCCTCTGTCTTTTCTACAAATATTTTCATGGCAACTGCTCTGACGAATTATTTTCACTAGTGCCCCAACTGCATTAATGTAAGCGTGCTACTAGGTTGGCATCTCGGTCCCACAATGTTACTGTCGAAACAGTTAAATGTAACCGCCTCTTCTACTCTAACAATTTCTTCTTTCGCACCTCCCATCAGTGGAACTCCCTTCCCCTTACTTGCTTCCCTGACAACTATAATCTTCAAAAATGTCAATCGACATCTTCTGATGCCTTGATCTTGATCCCTGTCCTTCTCTTTATCCTTTCTTCAAACACCCTCTCTTTATTCTTACTTTCACTCTCTGTAACCCCTTTCGTGCTAGTGGCACCCCGCCTTGTTTGCGGTGAAATGCTTAAAAAGAGTATATAGTCATGGACAGTTTAAGGGTCTCGTGCTGCCCCGAATTTATGATATGCGACCCCCCCCACACACACACACTCACACTCTACTACATCTCAATTTTCATGAGTTAGTATGCGTATAAAATACAAATTTTATTTTGAACTAATTATGTCAAATCATGGATTATATGCAATACAGGTGAGAAATTCAACTAGGAGAATTGAAAATAAATACATTGTATCTAAATACAAATTAAATATATGTCATAATAGATAATTCCATCTTAAATAAATCAACTCTGTTTTGCGGGAACTTTTTAACATCAACTTGGGATTTTTATTGTTAAAAAGCTAAAGAATTTTAACACATTCAACATTATAGATATAAAGAATAGTGAATTTTATATTGTGTTTTTAGACTTAACATAAGCGAAACAGATTTGCACGAAAAAAAAAGAAAGACGTTAAAATACACGAAACATTTTCATACTTTAATAGTCAGTGGGGCTTAGTTTAATTTGTAACGTACATAAATACACACACACACGCACACACACACACACACATATATATATATATATATATATTGATGCATGTTTCAGTAAATAATGTAGACAAGTGTTGTCTATTTATTTTATGTAAATTCTTTTCATATCGTCTGATAAGCTTAATAACATTATCATTAAACGAAGAAAGAAAATCACAATATTGATACATATTTTTTAATCCTATCTAAGCTTTCGGCTTAAATAAGCCATTATCAAAGATGACAATTACAGTACAATATATTAAACAATACACGAGCAAAACAATAATGATAGTCTCTTTTTGTTTACATGGAAGATTTACAAGCAACTACAAACTCGTGCATAGAAAACGCTGGAATCGAAAATCGCATCGCACCTTATGATGTCACACATGACCACGCGAGAGTGAAAACGAAAAGTATTATGTATGGGAAGCCGTTGGTATAAACCAATGGCTTCTGTTACCAATTATATGCATTTAAGAATATTTGTAGAGATTTCATAGTTTATTTTGTTCAGGTTAGGTTTCAACAGTTTTATGTATATAGCTTCAAGAATATTTAGTTTTTGTTTATTGTTTTCGTGTTTAAGTATAACTGTGTTTTCAACAACAATTTTCCGGAATTCTGTACGCGGCCAGGCGTGTTGTTTTAAATGCCTAAAAATGTTAGAGTTATCATTCAAATGTAGAGTCAAGCGTCGTGAAAGCGAGTTTGTTGTATGCCCAACATAAATATTATTTAATCCGTTGGAGATATAATCTCCCAAAGGGCACTTGAATTTGTAAACTATGTTGTTTTTTTTTTTTGTTTTTTTAAATCGCTAACCGGGAGAGGTGAATCATTGGGAATAATTGAGTTGCATATACTAGATTTAGTGTAGTATATAATTAACTTAATTTTTTTGCTAGGATCTGTTGTAGATATATTAGTATTTATTAATTTTTAGTATATTTTCATCTTGTTTATAATTAGTATGCATTTGATTACGATAAAAGAGATTAATATGTTTGAGATTAGTTGAAGCAGTATTATATTCTATTTGCTTAGTATTAAGACTTCTAAAAAAGTATTTTATTTGTTCATCAACTATATCGTTTGGAAAGCTATTATTAATAAGTGTTTGTTTTATATTCTTTAGTTCACTGTCATCTTTGATAATGGCTTATGTAGGCCGAAAGCTTAGATAGGATTAAAAATATGTATCAATATTGTGATTTTCTTTCTTCTTTTAACGATAATTTTATTAAGCTTATCAGACGATATGAAAAGAATTTACATAAAATAAAAAGACAAAACTTGTCTATATTATTCAATGAAATATACATCAATGAAAAATGCTGCCTAAATACACACACAATATATATATATATATATATATATATATATATATATATATATATATATATATATATATCTGTATCTGTAGAAAGAAACAAATGTTGATAAAATAATGAGGCCCCCAGTCATGCCTGGGTCCCACCCCAAGTTATCTCTCCGACCATATTTATTTTTGTATTTAAAACGTGTTTTAAAGGTCTTTTTTTTTTCATTTTTAAAAGATTAAAATGTTATTTTATATATTATTCGACCTCACTTGATATCATACAGCCTATGACTCCATGTTGCAGTCAGTTGTGAACTTCATGACCTTTTCAACAACACGAGGGATCCTCTCGGGTGATTAATAGAGAAAACTTTTGTTTGGTAGGCGTTAAAATTACGGCAGGGTACATTTCATCATTACCGAGTAAATAACGCCGATTCACCACCAGTCAACTGGTGTTGGCTGTCATAGTGTACACATCTTTTAGAGCTGCTTTATGTCGTAGAGATTGTAAAAGTTTAGCTGTTTAACTTAGTGATTTATGTGTTACACCTGCCTATTTGTCTGACCAATGTTTAATTTTCAAATTTTCATCACACTGAAAATGGGAATTCTTAATCAAAGTGGAAAAAAAAAATTGAAAAAATATATGAAATATATGAAAGCAGAGTCGTCCTGGGTATGACGATAAAGTACATCCACTTCCTGGGTAAGACGATAAACTACATCAAACAGCAAGGGAGGTTTTGAGGAGCGTGGAACCACCTCTTAATTGCTGGTGTTACCAGGTCTACCCTGACCTGGGGTGGTAGCACCTGTTAGGGTCCCTGCTATGGGCAAATAGTTAACGCCGAAACTGACGTAAAAAGCGTTATAAAAATGGGTTTTGATACCAGAGATACTTTGTAAATGAATTATTACCAGAAATAAATTTTTGAAGAAAAAAACTATTACCAGCAATATATTTTTGAAAAAATATTACCAGCAGTACGTTTTTGAAAAAAAAATATTACCAGCAATACATGTTTTACAATAATATTACCAGCTATACATTTTTGAGGAAAAAATAATACCAGAAATAGATTTTTGACAAAACAAAATATTACCAGGAAAAAAAAGTTGTCGGCATTAAATAACCCATTAAGGTGTTGATATGCCGTAAAACACAACAAATCAAATCAACAGAGAGCGGATGAAAGAATTTTGCAAATTGCATCTTCTTTTTCACAACGATATCTGTCTGAATATTTGAGGTGGATTGCATACAATTTTTAAATATTTTTTTAAAATTAAAAGTAAAGTCATGTATTAAAAGATCATTTTGATCGTTAATAAATTACTTTTATCCGGTTTAAAAAGTTACGTTTTAAAAATGTTCCTTTATAAATTACTTTTATTTGTTTTTAAAAAGTCAACGATAAATTTCATATTTTGCATGTCGTTGAGTTGGCGGCGTTGAAGCTGGCAGTGATGAGTCGTCATGCAACCAGAATATTAACACGCCATTCCTTGCACCCCTTAACAACAAATTAAAGGTCATTTTTTAAATCAATTGCCCATTTGATATTTTTTTAAAATGATTGTGAGTATTCCAGATAATCTTTAATTTTAAAATTCACGAAAGTGAAGTTAATAATTAACTCTGATGTTTTTCCATCTTTCTGCATTTCGTTTCACTTGTTTCATTCTTTTGTTTTTGCTTTTCAAATATTCTAAAATTATGTTCCAGTCTAGGAATGTATTGATTGTCTAGAGCAGCATTTCTCAACCTTTTTTACCCTTGCCTAACCCTTAAAATAAATTACATGTCTCAAGGAACCCCTACGCAAAAACAAAATTATATACCATATATTTCTCATTTTATTTTCATCGTAGTTCACGTGGTAAATATCATAGTATATATTTTTGAGTAACTAGTTTAAGGAAAAATTAATACTTCTTTGTCAATTTTTTCGGCAATGCTAAATAAAATTCATACTGTTCGTTTATAATACTTCATCAGGGAGTTTTCATTCACACAAAAAAATTCTTAACTCAAACGTAAGAAACAAAAACATAAGTAACCAATATTATATACCTATAATATAAATGTAAACAGAACGAAAATAGATAATTGCTGCATCAGTTTTTATAGATATTTCTGTAAGAAATAAAGTAAAAACAAACAAATAACTTTAACTACAGGTTCCATTCGCTGAGTGGTTTCACAATGGCGTCGTATAGACATCACTGAATATATTTCCAGCGATTGTTATATTTTTTTAATAATAGGTTAGGTAGGATGATGTCTATATTACAATAACCAAGAATATATTGTGTGTGTTTAGTAATATTACGCAGATTAAATTAAATAAAAGGTCAAAAGTACATTAGCTTATCTCACCCGTTCTCGCGGAACCCTTGGGGACCTTTTGCAGAAAGTTAGTGTTCCTGGGAACCCCGGTTGAGAAACGCTGGTCTAAAGAAACACATCATAATCCCTTTTTTATTACTAGAAAATTACAATGAAGATGTCTCATAAATACATTAATTCCTATGCAGGAAAGAGGAGGAAAAGAAATAGTGGATACAGGGATACGGCCAACTTTGAACTTTAAAAATTTAAATGCAATGTCAATCGCTATTTACTGTCTTCCCGATTACGCTTTTATTCTTCCTGCTCCGGCATAACGTTTCCTGTTTTCAAATTCTTTCACTCCCAGTAACTCCCTTCTGTCTTAGTGGCTTTACTGCCTTGCTTGGGGTGAATTTTGATTAAAAAGAAAATAAAAGAGAATTTACAGAAAGTTGTAAGAAAAATACAAACAGAAATAGTAAAAGAAAATGAAAAGTAGATTTTTACTTACAACAGAGCCAATCCGTTATTCCAATCTGTCGTTAGGTTAGAAATATTCAACTCTGGAATGACTGCTCTTAGCCAGGCGATAATCCATTCCTTCTGTCGCATCCTGAGCAGTCCGATTTGGTAACGGACAATCAATTGCCACAGTAATGCGAGGATTAACTTCATGTTGCCCTCAATTATATCCGTACTGTCTAGTTAAAAGAGCCAAGAAAAGACAAATCAATGAAATATTAAAGTGGCAGAGACTTAAAAAAAATAACGATTTATAAACATTTTATTACAGAGATTCACCTAACGTTTTCTATACTTAAAAAAACGCTAATTTTTTGCGCCTCTAAAACACGTAATGTACATAATATTTATATACGTAGGTTATATATGTCCCAAAGGTTTCCAGAGCAGGGAATGATACAAGGGACAAATTCCCACTGTCTATTTAATGCTTCTGTGGTATGCGTCTCAAATAGCCTTTGACAACTAAGTCCAGCTCCAAGCCGGAGAATGGGCGAAGGCGGACAACTGGCGCCTCATAACCAGCTGTTTTGGGTAGATGAAGCTCGAGAACTCAGGAAGGCAGTCCACCTAGAGGAAGGAAAATGCCGATTTTGATCCTCCACTTGCCTTGCGGTCATATCCAAGACACGGGAAAAGTTATGTAGGTACATCCAGACAGAAAACCCGGAATAAATCCCCGAAAGCGATTGTCTGTCAACATTAACAATTTTCCGGCAACTCCTGCAGCCAAGCCGTTCCCAAATGCAAAGACTTGTATTCCTTTGTATCTAATCCGTACGACCGAGATGGGAGTCATGTCGTCTCGGCAGCGCAGAGCCTCCATATACCAACGCCCGGGCCTACGCTCTGGAAAGGTCACCCAAGTTTCACGTCCTGAATTTGTGCCAAAGGGGACGTTGCCTTTATCACGCGAGATAAACGAAGGCCTAATATTTCAGAGAAAAACATTGTTTCCATTGTTCCAGCGGATTTCAACTTCACTGATCAATAAAAGAACATGAACTCTAGTGAATATCGGAATGGATTGCATGTATATTTCTTATGTGATGTTAGGTGTGTTTTGCACCCCATGGCCAAAGTATGCAATTAGCATTCTTAGATGATTTTCACTTGAGTTTTGTTATTTAACAGTAAATAAACTAATAGATAACGCAAATCATGTTTGATTTAATAGCTGTAAATGATAATTTAATATTGCCGATATATTCAGGAGGGGACATTTCATCAAGGCTAACTCAACACAGCCGACTCAACACAGCCGACTCATCTCCATGGCAACTCACCACCAGAACTACTCAACGCGACGACAACTCAACGCTGGCATCGAATTCATACATCACGGGTGTTTAATTATCAAACTTTTCATCACACCAACTAAATTGCCAATCTGCAACTGAATATTTGAGGGAAATTGCGTAAGATTTTCAATAAATATTTAAATAAAAATAAAGTCTTCAAAAATTATGATTAATAAATTACTTTTTTTTCCGTTTTAAAAACTTATATCTTAAAAATGAACCTTAATAAATTACTTTCATTTGTTTCTAAAATGTCGACGAAAATATGTCACAGACTGTTTTTAAATTGATCCTTAATAAATTACTTTTATTCTGTTTTAAAAATTCAAAGAAAGAATTTCGTAGTCTATATGTCGTTAAGTTGCCCTCGAGTTAAGTAGGCTGATGGTGAGTTGTTCAGTGTTGAGTTGGCGGTGTTGAGTCAGTGGTGTTGAGTCGGCGGAGATGAGTCGTCCTGTACTCAGTATGTCTAATGGGTTGCCTTTACATAAGTTATATATCAGACTCTTTCTATTTTTTCTAACTATTCATTTATCTGCGTTTCTCTATCTCTCAATCATTTAAATTGTGGGATCTAGATATCCCAACAATTTCAGAAATTAACTTACCCATCCCTCTGGCATCGACAGTCACAATCATAACAATAATTCGCGTCGATAATTGCCGTAAGCATCTCATCCGGTGTTCGCAATTGATACATGTCTGGGCATTTCAATGACATCAAAATCAAAGTACGGTGGTGCCACCTACCATTATCTTTATATATCTCGAGATGTTACACAAAAAGTAAGATACAACAATTAATAATACTACATGTTTATTTCTTTCAAGACGTAAGCAATCGGGGCACTGCACGGATTATTTTTTATTATAAGTGAATCGTCATGGGTTCATGCCTTCGTGGGAAATATAGTAAAAATGGATACCCGTTGTCTTCACTGTGGTTTAGAATTCAATGCTGACCTAGTCAGGTTACCACCCAAGCCTAGAAGCCCAGTCTACCCTACTACTTAACTCGTAACTGTGGATTCAGGAAAGGATTCATGCCTTTGTGCAATTGAAAGCAAAAGACTGCCAGAATTTGAACAAAGCTTGTCAATTCCACTTCCCACACCGTTGACTGTTACACCACCTGCACATCCTTCTCTTTGATTGGTTACCATAAGAGTTATAAGGTCCAGTCTGTCCTGCTATTTACCCATAAAAGAGGTGAATTCATACGTTTCTCAGCGGTATTTGCGCGTAAGTGAATATAACGAGAATTCGAACTCGGTTCTCCAATTCATCATTCCAAGCCTCTATCCATTACCCCACAGAGCATCCACTCAGTGCACGAACCCATCGGTATACGAGCGCGAAAAACAGCCACATCTGGAACCAACCTTGCACCTCTCCAACAACAGCGTCATATGTACGGTACTGATTCCTAGATAAATGTCGTTTGAAGGGTTCAAATATATGATTGTCTTAAGAAACCATCCCAAGATTTTATGGCTTATGTGATAAAACCTCCCAACCATATTGTTAGATTCACTCTTTTCAGACGCGATGTATATTTTGTGTGCTTTCTTGTACAATAGGATTACACGAACTTCCTGATATCTTTCGACGAACAGCTTCTACCAGTCTGACCAATGTTACACAGTATCTGATGATGTTAGATGCTTGACAATCTATATAATAAATGTGAATGTCAGTGTGTCACTGTGTCACATTTTTCAACTTTACTCCTAGACGTCGTAGCCGAACATATCATACCATTTTCGAATCAAGCCGACTCCGTGAGCAAATTAAAAATATTCTAGGCTGGATCCGGACCCGCAATCCCGAAATTTTAGATTCCCAACTTTTCATTACTGCGATTGTTTTCAGATTCCGCTATCTTACTTTCGACTGATGAAAACAATTAAAGGGACACAACTCTCTAACTTTCAATAGCTGATGTTCAAATGAAAAAAATAGCTGTTCTCAAATTACAGTGTTTCAAAATAAAATTGTCCGTATTTTCAACTTTACTCCTAGAGGCCGTAGCTCAACATATCACACCATTTTGGAATCAGGTCAACCCCATTAGCAAATTAAAAACAATTCGGGCTGGATCCAGACCCGCAACCCTGAATTTTTTTTTATTCCAAAGTTTTCATTACTGCGAATATTTTCGGCAATTTTTTGTGACGAAATTTTTTGTAAGATAACATTTTTATAACTTTGAAATAATTTAGAAATAATCGAAATTAACTGCGACATCTAACGAAAGTCACCCAGCAAATAAAAAAAAATTGTTTTTTACGGAAAGTAAGGACCTACGTACTTCAAATTGTCTTTAAATTAAGTGGTGACAGAAGAATTATCGTTGAACTTTTGAAAGGTAAATTTAGGTATTAATACAACACTTAAATGAATCGATCAGTTTTGAGTTCTGTAGTTTATTGTTACCTATCGTATCTACTCTTCCCTATATATTGTAATTAAGGCCCAATCAAGAATTCCGCAGGAGCTAGCTTAAATGCCGCTCGATAGGGCAGCTTTTAAGTATCCCACTCTTTCTTTGTCTTCTTTATATGTTGCGTCCCTTCACGACGTAGGCGATCATAGCTCTTCACAATTTCCTGTCCTTGTAGCTCACATATTTGATCCTTGGTATCCTCAGCCTACTGTTGCTTCAATTCTCGTTGAAGAGCTTGTCCAACATTCACATTAGCATATAGAAAGGTAGATATCACTTAACAGTAACTCTTTTCTTTCTTTCTAACGAAGTTTTTTTTTTCTGTTTCGTAATATTCCACTTAGCTTTTTAAATACATCAATGCCCCTTCAAATTTCAGTGTCGCATTTTCCGTCCTCCGTTAAAACACTTCCCAGATATTTAAATTTTTGTAATTGTTTGATTTTGGTATCTTCGATTTGTAATTTGCATTTTTGGCTCAACCTTTTGTTAACAACCATGCATTCTGTCTTCTTGCAGTTGATTTAATCTTTACCTTTCGCTTTCCTTCACTATCTTTTTCGTTTTTTTATTTTAGTTTTTTTTTTCTAATTTACTTTCTGTGTCTGCTATCAACACGATGTTATCTGCATCACAATGTTTTAATTCTTAATTATATCTCGTATATATATATATATATATATATATATTGAACTCTCCCATCGTTTTACGACGTAAGAGGGCATGTCAGCCAGATACCTGCACCTATGATTTGATTATAGTGGTGAAGGCTTTGTGCACTTTTTGAAGAGCCAAATACAGAGAACTAGTGCACAAAAGAGTTCAGTATATATATATATATATATATATATATATATATATATATATATATATGTAAGCAAATATATGGATATAAATCCGACAGTATGAAAAAAAATATACGGAAAAACAAACAAAATTCTTATATACAATAAAGATAACGGAGCGCTGATCTTATAAAACTTTCAGTTATCTGTTTGGATAAGTCTTGTTCTTATGTACATCGTCTTTGTCATGTTGTATTGATAATGTTATAATTTATGAATATGTCCTGAAGATGGCTTATTAGACCGAAACGTCTGACGTTGACATATTAACATTAAAACAGCATAATTGTATATAAGGATTTTTGTTTGTTTTTTTCCGTATATATTTTTCTTCATATATATATATATATATGAGATATGCTCGGAACTTTAGTTAAAATAGGCATTTCTATTGAATTCAGAGTTGTCCTTCCATAGAACCCAGTCTGTCTGTCTGTCTATTTTACCGAGGAGAAGAGGTTTCATATACGTAAGTGAATGTAATGGATTCGACTGGAATTCGAACTCGGCTCTCCGATTCCTCAGTCCGACCCGCTATCCACTACTCAACCGTGTCTCCTTATCTCGTATATAATTGGATTAAGAATATGTGTTTTTACTATATTTGTACACAAAAGAAAAAGAAAAGAAAAATTGTAAATGTCCCTTTCCATTCCACACCAAACAATTCTGCGTTGTTATTGTTATTTCTTATAAAGTTTTAAAACTGACTTTATTGCATATGAACAAATAAATATAATCTAATCGTTACTATTATTACCTCCAATGTGTCTGTGGTTTATATTTTATTATGTGAAACAAATAAAGATATAAATTTGTTAGTTTTATTACGGGATCCTTCCCATATACTATTTTTACATCAGAGCAATCTACCTGTTTTAATCTCATAGAATGATGACAAAAGGGATATTCGAATTTAAAATAAATTCAACCACGTCGTTAGTTAAACGAGTAGCCATTTGAGAATATGCTGTTTTTTTTTGGGGGGGGGTTTAATTACTAAACACAAGTGAGCATCCTCTAAGAGCGCTAATTGCATACTTTGGCCATGGGGTGCAAAACACACCTAACATCACATAAGAAATATACATGCAATCCATTACGATATTCCTGTCCTGGGTATGACGATAAACTACATCCGCGTCAAGGGTAAGACGATAAACTACGTCCAACAGCAAGGCCTCTCTCTGGTCAGGAGGTTTTGAGGAGCGTGGAACCACCTCTTAATTGCTGGTGTTCCCAGGTCCACCCTGACCCGGGGTGGTAGCACCTGTTAGGGTCTTAGGTATGAGCAAATAGTTAACCCCGAAACTGAGGTAAAAAGTATTGTAAAAGTATAAAAATAGGTTTTAATATTAGAAATATTTTGTAAAAAATCTATTCCCAGAAATAGATTTTTGAAGAAAAAACATATTACCAGCAATACATTTTTTTAAATAATATTACCAGCTATACATTTTTCAGAAAAAAAATATTACCAGAAATAGATTTTTGGCAAAAAAAAAATATATTACCAGGGAAAAAAAATTGTCGGCATTAAATAACCCAATGAGGTTGATATGCCGTAAATCACAACAAACCAAACCAAACCATTATGATATTCACTAGACTCCATGTTCTTTTATTGAACAGTGAAGTTGAAATCCGCTGGAACAACTGAAGCAATCTTTTTTCTCACGAGATAAAGCCAACGCCTTGTTTGGTACAAATTCAGGGGGCGAAATTAGGGTGACTTCTCCAGAGATCAGACCCGGGCGTTGGTATATGGAGGCTCAGCGCTGCCTAGATGACATGAGTTCCATCTCGATCGTACCAACAAGATCCAAAGGAATAGAGGTCATTACATTTAGGAACTGTTTGGCTGCAGGAGTTGCTGTAAAGTTGTTAGTATTGACAGACAATCGTTTTAGGGGATCTACTCCGGGTTTTCTGTCTGGATGTACCTATATAAGACTGTTTAAATCACAGACTCAGAGAACTCATCTCTGTGAACAATAGAGCGTCATACAGGCTGATATTTTAGGGTCGATTCTGGTTTCTCTGTGTATTGTTATTGGAGCATTTTCAAATTGTTATCGTCGAATTTACATTTGTTACGGAATCACTGAAAAGCTTTTCGATTGATTCAGATTCTAGCGCCACGTTCCAGCTTATGCGTAATATTTTGTATACTAATGAATGTGACCTTGTAGCAGATCCTGAAGAGGACATTATAGATTGTCTCCCTTGATCCTGCCAGGCTTTTCGACTTACTATCATCATTACCAAAAACATAGTATCTCTTTCATCTTAATTACAATTCCTTTATATCGCATCCATTCAAGACTCAATTCCACGGCTATTCGTAAACAAGTCGCTTTATTATCTTGAATTATTATCTTGAATTTCATTATTAGATGACGTATCGTTAGCCTTATTCCTTGCTGACTTCCATTTCTTTCATTTTGATTATAGTAATTGTTGACAAGAGAAAATATTGATCAATACTGGATGGCATAAAAAGCATCGTGAGTCAAATGAGTCTTTCATTAACTGATAATAAATAAAGCCTAATTAAGAATTTGAAAGACAGTCAATTTGGGATGTTAGCTAGATTTCGAATTTGCATTTTCTTTTTCTCCGTTTATTTGATCGATTTGAAGGTGGTGTTAATGATAGCAGCTCGATATGTGGAATCGGAGAGACGAGTTCAAATTCCAATGAAGTTTGTTACGTTCACTTATGCGCAAATATACTTACGAAAGATAATGAAAGGCATGAAACCGTCTCCATCACTAAGTATAGGTTATATAGTAGTAATAGTGTTTATGGAAAAATTGTTCCTATTCTCAAAAACTGTTAATGCAATACTGACTCCCAAAAACAGAAAACAATTATTCAAAATATGTTTCGCGTTCAAATAACCCGCAAAGTCTTTAAAAAATACAAATAGTCTTGAAAAAATACAAATAGTCTTTAAAAAACACAAATAGTCTTTAAAAATACAAATAGTCATTAAAAAAATACAAATCCCAGTTTAATTGATACTGAACCATTTAACGAATTAATATCAAATTCGGAATAGATTTGCATAAGACTATGTAATCATGATATATTATTGGTATAGGTAAAGTATATTCGTTGATGTATTAAATAAAGTAAAGAAAATAAATAAATATATATATATATATATATATATATATATATACACAAGTATAGGATTGGTGTATACGGAATAAATTCGAATAACCAACAATTATTATTCTTAAAAGAGAGCTCAATACATAGTAGAGCAGATATAATTATTTATTTAAAAATTAGAACATAAATATGTCATAAAATCACTACAAAAATAGTCATTTTGTTTCAACACCTCCAGTGTCTTATCAAGTGATGATGTTGAATGTTCTACATTCAACATCATCACTTTATATTTATGTTATAACTTGTTTATGTTATTTATATTATGTTATTTATTTATGTTATAATTTTTAAATAAATAATTATATATATATATATATATATATATATATATATATATATATATATATATAATAAAAAAACTATATATCACTAAAAACAGGTACCTTGTCAATCTTGTTAATGAAACATGTATTACAGAAGGATGGTTGCGCAAATAATCAACCTTATATATATTTTTACTCCAAATATAATATCTAAATAAATACTAAATCCATTAACTCTTAAGAAATATATATACATCACTCTGTCTATCTCTCTCCATATATATATATATATATATATATATATATATATATATATATATATATATATATATATAAAATATTTGATGCAATTCAATTTATATTATAATGAATCATTCATACAAAAAGTAGATTAGTAAAGTTAATGATATAAAATAGCGAAATGCTTTCGCAAACAAAATTTTAGAGGTACATTAACCTATAAATCACACGATGAATGTTATGATCCTTGTTTTTAAAATTATAAACTGTCTAAGGTCTTTCGCAAGTACTTTCAACTGTACATTCAGTCATCCTCAGACATAAAAAAAATTTCAATCTTAGCTTTTCGACTGCAGGATGCAAAAGTTTATATCCGTTAACAATAACACATTTTTAAAAAAAAATGTTTTTGGAAAAATACAGGTAACATCCGAGACGAAAAAATTAAATGCGAATCGAAATATTATTTTTTTAGCTAAACTAAATCCCCCCACACACACACCTCACTTTCGAGACAGTTAATCTAGGGCTAAGGAATACTGGTATATGACAGTGCAGCACTTAAATAGACTACACGAGGTAATTTTGGATTTATTTGTATAATATATATATATATATATATATATATAATTATATAAATATAATTAGGGAAAGGACAATTCTGAATTCAAAACCTACGGCGGTTCGTTTGGGGAACTTGTTGTATACTGTGTTCCAATTCTATGTATTCGGGTCTACAAATAATGTGATTGGTTCTGCTCAAACATTCATCACTATAATCATATGAGATACGCTGGTTCTAAGAACTTACCTACCTGATCCACATACGTCGAATATATATATATATATATATATATATATATATTTATATATATATATATATATATATATATATATATATATATATATATATATATATTGTGCGTTTATATGCAATAATTTTGTAAGTATCCGTTTCCATTGCACATTGCCTGTTATTTCGTTTATATGAGGAATAGGATAACGATCCGGATTTGCAATCCCGATTAGCGCCCTATAATCACTACATGCACATCAAGAACCGCTACCTTTAGGAAAAGACCAACTATTTTTGATGAATATATCCCGAATTGTAAGATTTGGGTAAAATCTCCTTAGAACTGTTGTTTATTTTTACTAATGTACATTGTTTTCTAATGTTAATTTTAGGGTTTGTGGATTTAAAAGTTTATGTTATGGCTGTCTAAAACAATGGATGACATATACTAATGGGTTATATAGTTTCAGAACCGTAGTCTAGTCGGTGGTAAGAAAATTTCTAATTATTAAATCTAGTTTTTGTTCCTAAACATTTGGCCTTTAGTGTATAGAAATGTGGTCGGTCTTCCAAGCAAATTTTTGTCACTACAATTTGAAACAATTCCCTATCGGCTCGACCTCATTAAATAACGAAATTATGACATTTTTAAAAGTCACAGTTTATAAAGAGAACGCGTCAATATAATCATCATTAGCTGTTTTATTTTATAATAATTCATATTATTTCAACCATTAATCACCGATTTGTTTAGCAAGCATCTTTTTCATTTTAGATTTTTTATTTCGGACACACCCGATACTCTGAATCCGCAAACAGCACTCTAAAAATAATATTGGTATAAAATTATGTTTGTTATTATAAAAAAAGAAAGTTCTATTTGTTTTTTCACTTTTATCTTTCATCAAAACAGACATGTACTAACTGCATCTAATGAATACCGAAGATTCACTGTCTAGAAATTTAACTGACAGACAACTGTAATAGCGGTGAAGTTCTTTTGGGCTTGGTGTTTTTGAGTAAGTTTGTGTTAATGGATATGACTCTTCTAGACTCTGATCTCTCAGAAAAGAAAAAATTTACCGATGGGCGTGCCTGTTGATTTGTGTGTGCAACGGGGGATAACGAGAAAAGTGCATTAAGAAGAGAGTGGCTTTTAATTAAAAGTCTTTAAAATGATTTGCTGTTTTCAACAAACCAACTGGCCAAACCGGATTATTCACTCCGTTTTTTAATTACAATCCGATTCTGTCTTTGTGAGTCTAAACATTTAAATCAACAAAATAAATCGAATTTTCACTGAGCTTAATTGAATTCGGCGCTAGAATTAAAAATAGAAAAGATTATCACACGGTCTTGGATTATGACTTTCTATCGACATTCGATGATATTTTACCTTTTCAAGAATTTGTGGTGGTAGCGTGGGTGGGTGAGTTTGGCAACGCGAGAATAAAAAGTGCAGCAGCTTTTTTTTTCGTGTAGATTGATTTGTCTTATTGATATTTTATGGCGGGTGACACAGGGTTGATAGTGTTGATGGCAGACACAGAAAAGAAACTACAGGAATTATTACAAACAGTAGCAAAGGAAAGCGAGAAGAAAGGACAAAACATCAACTTAGAAGACCATATGTTGACACAACCATTTAATCTTGTCTCCATGATAAGGTTGATCAATCTAACAAGGTCAAAATGGCTGCTGACGTTAAAAACGAACTCAAGTCCGTTGTCAACTGGCGCAAAAGATGGTATGTTAATTTTAGCGCATCCAAAACAAAACTTCTCTCCATACAGCCCTCTATCTTCCAATAACAAGGCAAATGCTAACCTCCAAGAAAGTGACTCATTGCGCCTTCTTGAGCCAACGTTCTCAGCTGACATGTAGTGTAAAGACGATATTGAATCTATTGCTAGGTCATCTGCTAAGAAAGTTGATTTACTATGACGTGCGAGACAATTTTTCTCTCCAGAATCTATCATATTTATCTATAGGTCTACTATTCGCCAATGCTTAGAATATTGTTGTCACATACGATCCTGCTATTTAACCTTTAACTCCTTGACAATATTCATTGAAGAATGAGCAATATTGTCAGTCCTGACCTGTCGGCTCGGCATCAGTCACTATCCCATCTCCGTAAGGTTGCCTCACTGTGTCTTTTCTATAAATACTTTCATGGTAATTGTTCTGAAGACCTCTTCGCTGTGGCACCTAGACTTTTTTAATTTAAACATAGTTCGAGACTGACATCAAGATCTCATTAATTTTACAGCTGAGATGGCTCGATGTATCCATAAATTCTATGCTAACAATTTCTTTCCCTGCACTTCTCTCTTGTAGAATTCTCTTTCGACTCCATGCTTTCCAGCCAACTTTGCTCTGAACAAAAGTTAAATGCAATGTCAATCGCTATCTATTCTCCTCCTAATCTCTCGCTCCTTAGTAATGTTTCTGTTTTCTAATTCTTCCACACCCAGTAACCCCTTGTGTCTTAGTAGCTTTACTGCCTTGACTGGGATGAAATCGATTTAAAATATATTCAAATTACAAATAGGTAATATCAAAATTAAACAAGTTCAAAACTTTAAATATCTAGGAAATATTTTGACAGAAGATGGAAAATGCGACTCTTAAATCTGAAGGGATATTCGGATAGCGAAAAATGCTTTCCGAAAGTTAAGCAATGTATTAAGAAACAGGAAAATTTCGTCGAAAACAAAGAAAAGAGAACTGAACTTTTTATGTAATATCAGTCGTCGTCCATGGTAGTGAATGCTAGACAATCTCCTCGCAGATAGAAAAGATACTTGCAGCAACAGAAATATGGTTCTACAGAAGGATACTGAGAATATCATGGACTGAGGAAGTTTTAAAGAAAATAAAAAGGACACTTATATGTAACATTAGAAAGAGACAGTTGAAATTTCTAGGGCACATAATGAAGAATGAAGGCTTGACTAACAGAACATACTGAAAGTAAGTTTGACAGAGACACATAACCTACCTAACAAGCTTATGTAAATGGTTGATAGAACAGGGACTAGGTGATATAGAAAAATCCAAAATTTACTAACGGATACAGACGACAGGAAGTTGTGAAAAGATATGATTGCCTACGCCCTGAAAGGACACGCCACATAGAAGAATTCTTTTTGTGAGTGACTGAATTAACAGTTTTTGAGAATAGCTATGACTTTCCAGATTTTCCCATCTTATTATTTAACCCGTAGGTAAATGGATTAATACTTCTCCCAAGACAATTTTCCGCTATGAGTTATACGACCGCACACCAGAATTGCTGGGAAATACAATGAAGTGGTTTTCTGTTGACGTCTTCAAAATTTAAAAGTTCTTCTCCTTTCAGAATGATTGCCAAGCAAGGCAAGAGTGTCAATTCTACCCTGCTATTTCATCCAATCTTGAGTGAGGAGAGATGGATTCATACATTTCTCAAGGAGGTAAGTGAATGTAAAAGCATTGAATGCATAGTGTGAAAGTGAAAGTGAAAGCACCAGCCGGATTTTGAAATCGATTCGCTGATCCCTGTTTCTGCCATGCACGCATAATTGCCGATTCTCAGCTCCGCGACCGAGGGTAATTTGAAATCGATCCAGTCAATGCCAATACCTCTCCTTCTTGAGTGTGATCATTCCCGTAAACTTCAAGCGCTCTTTTAGCAATAATTACTAAAGATGAGAAGTAGATCCTTTACCACAATGTTAAGCGGAGGTAACAATGCCTTAGTCGTGATGAAATGCTTGCTCAACAGCCAAAAGCAGGAAAGAATTCGAGAAATATAGTTCTGAGTTTATGCAGTGAATTGATTATTACAAGCAATGACAATTGATTATTACAAGCAATGACAATTGCTTATTTATGAAGATAATCAATCAAAAGAGAGATTTATAGCCAAAATTTGAGGTGTTTAAAAGCAGCTTTGAATAACAAACGTCTGTTAAGGCGACAATCTTCACGATGATAACGCACGGCCCTATTCTGGACGAATGAACAAAGATCTCCAGGAAGAACTCGGCTGGGAAAATTGCTTCGCCCATCATATTCCCTGGATATGGCTCCTTCTTATCATCATCTGTTTAGAACTATGTAAAGCATTTGAATGGACTAGACTAACTTCAAGAGATCGAAAAGATGTTCGTCTCTCAATTCAGGTCAAAATCTAAAGACCTTTATGCAGGTAGCATTGAAAATCTTGTTGACAGATAGGTACATTGAAAACAACCATCGTCTAAAGTGCCGTAAGGGATACACCCATGGACAAATGGTCCGAAATCAGACAGAGGGTCTATGGAACCGTTCCGTGCCCCAGAGTCCGAAAAGTTCCTGACTTCCTGTCGCTTCTTTAATTAGGTGGCGGGGGGGGGCAGTTTCTTCTTTCGAGGCGGACTTGTTTTTGAAGTTTTGAAGGACCTACAAGTGGTTAGACCAAGCTGAGTTTTAGTTTTTCCTTCTCCTAGACAGTCTATAGAACCCAATCTGTGCTGTTATTTACCCACAGCTGAGGGGAGACTATGTGGATTCATACCTTTCCCAAATGTATTATCACGTAAGTGAATGTAATGAACTTGACTGTAATTCGAACTCGGCTCTCTGATTCTTCATCCGATTCCGGAACCCATTACTCCACTGTGCCTCCAAAGTTAAATCAATGTCTACTGTATTATTAGATACATCTCTATTAACCGCAAGCTTCTTTTATTTGTCATAGACATATCGAATAGATCTTTCGTTACAACCTAAAACATGCATGAATACATACGATATGCCAGGGTCACCTCGATGTGGTGTACTGGTCTGGTTTGGTTTGGTTTGTTTTGTTTTACGGTATATCAACCTCAATTGGTCATTTAATGCCGACAAGATTTTTATTGCTGTTAATATTCTTGTTGAAAAATATATTGCTGGTAATATTTTTTCCAAAAACGTACCGCTGGTATTAAAACCTATTTTTGTACATTCATGGTGTTTTGAACCCTTTTGGGGGATAACTATTCGCCCATAGCTGGGACCCTAACAGTTGCTACCACCCCGGCTCAGGGTGGACCTGGGAACACCAGCAATTAAGAGGTGATTCCATTCTCTTCAAAGCCTCCTGATCAAAGGCCTTGCTGTCGAATGTAGTTTATCGTCTTACCCATGACGATGGTGTAATGATTAATAAGCTTGTTTCGTTAGAACAATTACGACTAATAGTTAATTCGATTCTCACTGCAACATCTAAGCTGCACTAAGAAAATCGCCATACGGGATGCCAATAAAATGTTCCTGATAAAATGTCCATGCTTACATTTCTATGATAGAAACCTGACGATAGTCACCTGACGAATAAATTAAGATGTAAGTATTTTTGTGCTAAAATCCGCTCCAGTGATTCAACAATTTAAAATACGAACCCTTTTCGACCAACTAAAAATCAGTCCGCAAAATTTCAAAGCTATTTCTGTTGGCTTTTTTTCTTTTTGTTAAATGGAAAGAACTAATTTGGTCCACGTTGATAAAGGCCTTTCTGCTTCTCATCAACTTGCTAAATATCCCTATACAACACTGAGCAAAGAGTATTAGCCATAGTCAATATGGTCAAGCAAATGCAACATCGATTACGTGAAAAGACTCAATTTTAAATGCTTGTAAAAGTTTTCTTAACTGAAGAGTCTTTTAAGAAAGAACTGTCTAAACATTGTTTAACCTTTTTCCTCATACAAATCAGTCTTTATTCATAAATGTAATTCAACTTCCTATTCGTGCATGAAGCTGTGTTAATAGGGTAACGGTTAACGACACGGAAAGTGATTTTTTTTTCAATCATTTCACCTAAAGCAAGGTAGTAAAGTACTAAAACACAAGGGGTTATTTAGTGTGAAAGAAAATAGAAACATTATTACGGAGCTAGAACAGTAAAAGAAAAGAAAAAATGCAGTAGATAATGATTGAAAGTGCATTTAAATTTTTAAAGATCAAAGTTGTCTGGAAAGCAAGAAGCTGGAAAAGAGTTCCACAAGCGATAATTGCGAGAGGATAAACCCTTAGCATAAAACTTACGGCTGCATCTAACCAATTCAACTATAAATTAAGAACACCTTGCTTCCAATCTAGTCATGCGCTTAAATTCATAAAGTCTACGTTCCATAGCGTAATGTTCATCAAAGCAATTACAATGAAAGTATTTATAGAAAAGTTACTTGGCGAAGAGATTTCAAAGTATTCAAAGAGTTCGTTACGGTTATTTTCTCACAAATTCTCTTAGAAAAATTATGAACCTATCACTTCTATTACCAACTATGCATAAATTAACAGTGTTGATTGCGCTCTCCATCTTTGAAGTGTCAAGCATTCTAAAAGGAAATATTTGAATTAAAAACTAGGTTGAGGTTAGACGGATTCAATCAGGTTTATCTTGCCCACCACACCACTATTGATATAGTGCCCCGACGACACCAGTCGGTTACGGAAGGGTTTTTAACAACGTGGGTGCCGGGGAGATCTAAGGCTTCGTGAGCTAGGTTCAGAGGCTCCGCAAGATTGTCTGTTATATGTTTCGTGCCATAAAGCCCACTGTACCAAAAAGGAAGAAAGAAAATTCTTTTAAAACACAAAGTAAATATTTTCAACACAGACCCAGGCCTGATAAAAGAGCATAAATAAATTAATATTTTTTCTACGGGAAAATGATTAACAAATGTAGTTTTATGATATTACATCGGTATTATTAATGCTAATATTAGCCGTTTTCCTTTCGTACAAATTTAAACCAACTTCGGTTTGTGCCTCTTCGAAAACTCTCCGGACATCCTAGCTCTCTGCGAAACTGATCTTAATTCTTCAATCCCTTTCTCCGAATTCTCGATTCCTGAAGATCTTCCTCTCTTCAAGAAGGACTCTAGATTCCACATGCATGGTCTTGATGTTTCTGTTTAGGAATATCACCCACTAGCTAGGGAACGCTCACTTGAGTCTTCAAGATCATTTTTACATGTGCCTTTGTCTTTCTGTACTAAACTCAGTCATCTATCTACTCAATCCCCTCCTCTGATTTCTCGATTCCTCCCTCTCCTTCTGAAGGACTCTAATGTCCACATGCATGGCCTGAGAGTTTATGTCCGCGAAAATCTCCTGGCTAGGGAAATCTCTCTTAAATCTCCAGACTATTCTTACATGTGTCTCCGTCTCTCTCTACTAAACTCAGTCAGCCATCTATTCTTTCTCTGTCGCTCTCCTTCCTCTCATGACTATCACGTGTTGGATAGTATTCTTGATTATATAGATAGAGCCCTCTCTTTACACCTTTTCCAGATAGCTTTGTGTTCGACGACTTCAGTGTCCACCATGCCAAGTCACTGACCACGCTGGCATCCAAACGCTGATATCAGTTACTCACGCATGTAGAGAACTTCTCCACGCGTTTCCCCAATAATCTTGACCAACAGGCTTCACTTCTTAATCTCTTCTTTATATCTACCCCTGACTCGTCATACTCTGCAGCTTTGTCCTCTTGGCAACTCTGATCATGCAATAATTTCTGTAACTATCTCTTTCTGATCCCTCATTAGCCACGAACCTCCTACAAACAGAATATCTTTCTGTTATCAACGCGCTGATTTTGAGGTTGACAGGTATTGGGTATAAATTTACGAGAAGGGGTCTTGCATGCGCTAAAGTATCTTTTTTGTTATTCAATTTCCTTCACGTCCGCCATATTGTTTTTATCAAGTAATCACAGTAGTAATTTGTTTTCGACTAATAGTGCTTAATTAATGAGCATGCAAAAACGCTGATAGTAAGAACTACCAACACCACCATCACTATTTCTAGTATTATGAGGATGGGGATTTCTGAACGCTGATATGACATGTAATCAATTTACGCATGCGTAATGGCTGTCATTTGTTGGGGCGTATGTTTTGCTTCTAAAACATATAGAGTCGAACTCATCCGCGTGTCTTATAATAAAAATTTAATAATATTATATATATACACACATATATATATTGGAAGGACTCTAATGTCCACATGCATGGCCTGGATGTTTATGTTCGGGAGCATCTCCCACTAGCTAGGGAACTTTCTCTTGAGTTTCCACACTATTCTTACATGTGACTACGTCTTTCTCGACGAAACTCAATAAGTTATCTATTCTTTCTCTGTCGTCCCCCTTCCTCTCATGACTGTCGCATGCTAGATAATATTTCTGATAATATAAGGACCTCTCTCTCTACACTCGTTTGCAAATATAGTTGTATTGGGCGACTTCAATGTCCACCATGCTAGGTGGCTTAATCACTCTGTCACTGACCTCTATTGCATCCAAACCCTGAACTTCTGTATCACTCAATCTCTCATGTAAGTGATGGACTTACCTACACGTGTCCCTAGTAATCCTAACAGACACGCTTCTCTTCTTGATCTCTTCTTTACCTCTGACTCATGTCATACTCTGCAGCTCTGCCCTCTTGGTAACTCCGTACATGTGATAGTGACTGTAAATATCTCTGATCTCCCATCAGCTACGAACTTCCTACAAACAGAATATCTTTCTGTTATCAACGCGCTGACTTGGACTTGTTTCGTGACCTCCTTCGCGATGGCCATTGGAATTAAGTTTTTAATCACCCTGTTCAAAATGTGCCACTGAGGTATGCTCCTGGGTGAAATCAGGCCCAGAGGCCTTCAATTCCAACACGGTAATACCAAATTAAACCACGATCATCTCTTTGATTCTCATTTGCATCCTTAGCCGCTATAACCCACAGAAATCACTTCTTCGGCTGTACCACAACGACAGTTCTGATTTTACATACGTCTCTTTGACACTACTCGTAATGAGTGCAAGTGTGTCCTCAACAATATTAAGTTACTGCTTGCTGGTAGAATGAAACAACGTATAGCCTCACACAAGTTTGCTTCTAGAGATTACTGGCGTCTCTACAAGAGTGTTTTTAACAACAGCAGATCCTTAATCCCTCCTCTCTTCAAACACTTTGAAATTATGACATCTATTTCAGATAAGGTTGAATGCTTTGTTCGGAATTTCTCTTCCATATCTACGCTAGACCCATGCCTTATTCCCCACCCCAAAAATAGAAAATCTACTGAATGCTATGCGCATAACCCCGTCGCTGGTTATAGATATCATTTCCAAATTAGACTCCAACAAGGTAAGAGGGTGTGGCGGGATCCCTGCCGTGGTCCTGAACAAATGTGCTTCAGAGCCGGCTAAAATTCACCAATATCTGCAACAGATGCCTCGCTGCTTCCTGCTTTCTAGCTTATTGAAATTCCTCCTCTGGAGTTTCTGTTTTGAAGAACTCTGGAAAATCCTCTGACCCATCAAATTATGGCCCTATTAGACTCTTAATGCTTTTTGGTAAAGTATTCGAATCTCTAATCCAAGCTGAAGTGGTTAAGCTTCTTACTTCTCGCGACCTCCTCTCGGACAAACAACATGGCTTCCGTTTCGACAGATCTACTGCTGATGTGTTAACGAACATCATTGAATTTATTATTTAGCTCTAGATAAGAACCGCGAAACTCAAGCTGAGGTTCGAAAGGTTTGGCATGCTGGCCTTCCACGCAAATTCCATTTATACAGTGTCACAGAACAAATATTTGTTTTAATCGAATTGTTCCTATCAAATTGTGAAATGAAGGTCGTGTTGAAAAGGACATTTAATCAGTGGTTCACTGGGGCAAGTAATGGCTTGTTAATTTTAAGGACTTCAAAACAAAACTGCTTTCATTTAACCAGCACAGAGAACCTTTTCTAGCTTCCATAAACATGGCCGACGCTAGACTCCAGAAGGGCAACTCACTAGAACCTTTTGGCTTCACTTTTTCACTGACAGGGACTGAGGCGACTATATCAAATCATAAGCTGCTAAACTGCAAGGAAATTTGGGTCACTATGTCATACCAGAAGATTTTTCTCGTCATAATCCATATTTCACATTTACAAATCTA
This sequence comes from Acanthosepion pharaonis, assembly GCA_903632075.3. Taxonomy (NCBI): domain Eukaryota; kingdom Metazoa; phylum Mollusca; class Cephalopoda; order Sepiida; family Sepiidae; genus Acanthosepion; species Acanthosepion pharaonis. The sequence continues at coordinate 3,965,009 of CAHIKZ030004332.1, read as the reverse complement.
CCATTCGTCCATGCATTTAATACTGTTGTCACATGTGGTTTGGTGCTCCTGGTGTACATCTAGAGATTCTTGATAAAATCCAAAGAAGAATCTGTAATATAATCGATCCTGACCAGACATCTCGACTTCACTCACTTTCTCATCGACATTAACTTGTTTCGCTCTGTCTTTTTCAACAAATATTTTTATGGCAACCGCTCTGGCGAGGTGTTTTTATTACCGCCTCGACTACACGAATTTAAGCGTGCTACTAGATTGACATCTAGGTCCCATTCTTTTACTATCAGAATAGCTAAATGCAACCTCCTCTTCTTCTTTTCATGCACTTCCTGCCTTTGAAACTCCCTTCCGTTTCCTTGCTTCCCTGATAACTACTATATTCATTTTTTGTCCTTTCCTCAATCCTCCCTATTATCAGTCTTGTCATTTACTTTCACTTTCACTTTCACTCCCTGCAGAGCCCTCCCTCCTTGCGTTCTATTCGTATTATCACTTTGCTTGAGGGTGAAATGATTGATAAGAAAAATTAAATAAAAGGAGAGAAATATTTTTTTAAAAAAAAGTGTATTCATCAAGATAATGTATAATATTATTTCGGTTAAAAAAAGGAAAACTTTTTCACAGCGAGAATAACGTGACTGGAAAGTTATGATTGGTAAAAAATGATACGTTGACAAAAGCAACAAAGGTAGAGTGAGAAAGAAAGGGAGATATTTAAAGAAGTCGAAATAAAGAGACGGGGGTCAAAAGAGTGAAACAACGTGTGAGGGATACAGAGAGAAAAGCGCTGTAGCCATCGGACTTTGATGAAAAATACTATCCGTTCCCCACAACTCTAATGGTAATGATAATATTAGCGGTTTCCTTATAAGGAAACATTCAATAATCATTGAACGATCAGTCAGTGCTACATAGGTAATGCTTTTCTTCCCTCTGTGGACATCGGACCTTGATGAAAAAATAGTATTCGTTCCCCACAACTCTAATGGTAATGATAATATTAGCGGCTTCCTTATAAGAAACATTCAATAATCATTGAACGATCAGCCAGTGCTACTCGAGTTACACTTTTCTTTTGTCCCTGGCTATCGAGCTGGCTAGTATGAAAGTGTAGTATCTGTTCTCTTTATCCCTAATAGTAATATTAGAGGTTTCCTTGTAAGGAACATTTAGCATTGATTAACCGAACAGACAGTGGTATTTTCGGTTGAAATTTATAAGATGTTTCTGTGAAAGCAACAAATTCAAGAAAATAGGTTTCTCGACGCCAGTTATCGCGCTCTTTCCTGCATTGGTGAGGCTTCGTTACTAATTTTTTTTCTAGTGTCTAGATCTTGATTAGATTATTATTTTGCCATGTGCTATCCGTTTTACTTGTTATTGCTGTTAAAAGTCTCCAAATGATGTGATTTCTATTATTTGGTACTTTTCTTCGTTATTCTGTAGCGCCAGACAGCGATGTTCGAAGAAGGATTGCCCTCGCTAAAATCTATAGGTTTCATTCAGTCGATGCTCTACTTAATCATCTGAGAAAGCAGTTGAATCGAGATGTCGGTTTAAATATTTCAGTACCAGTTTGGCACCATACATGTCATCCATATGAAAGTCTCGATAGGTCAAATGTAGATAATGATATGAGGCTACAACTTGCATCGATCATACCCGACTTTTAAAAAAAAAAAGCTTTGCACCTCAAAACAACAGCTTTAATTTAGTTTGTCTTTGGGGATCAAATACAAATCAAATATGGATTGGAATCTGATAAAATGATAGAATAAAGAAATAGAAAACGTTTACAAATCTAACATATTTCCCTTTTATTCAAGCTTCATCAGAGAATAAGATATTCTGGTATTTTTTATTTTTGTATTGTTTGATTTTTACTGATTAAGCAGACTTCATATGCTTTTGACTTGTCAAGCAGCGTTTGTGTATATAATTTATGTTTGTAAGTGTAGGCACTGTGGAGTAATGGATAGCGGCTCGGGTTGAGGAATCGGAGAGCCGAGTTCGATATTCCAGGAATCCATTACTAATACCCTTAGGAAAGGTATGAATCCTCTTCTTCTTCCCCCCCAGCTATGGGTAAATAGCAGGACAGACCGGGTTTTGTAATCTCGGATGGCAACTGGTCTACCGCAGAAAGAAATGGCAACTTACTGCTGGAAAAATCTGCCTCATCGCCTATGGCATAAGTAGAATTTGCGTGGAAGGCCAGCATGTCAATGGTACATAACTGAAGTGTATTTATTTTATTATTATTTATTTATTTTTGTAAATATTAAGTGTCAAACATAAATTTATTCTCTTTTCATTTGTATTTTTAAAGATCACATTGTTAGGTCTCCTCGGAAAACTTTTATTCTGCTCAATAGCTGTATGTTAATTAACTCGTTGCGTGACATGATTTTTACATATCAATCTTTGCATGTCTCGTAAAATCTCGTATGATCTCGTATAAATCTTGTCAACACTTTCCACACATGAACACACTACATATTCGCAATTCACTTGTAATTTATTACTTGGGTGTTATTAAAAGTTTATATCTTTGAACATACATGAGGCTTGTATTGATTTCTTCCACTTGTCTTTCACATATTCTCGGCTATGCGACGTCATGAAAGCAGAGCGGAGATAACCTAAGAGAAGAAGACAGATAAAACAATAGCAATTTGCCTTAGTGAAGTTATGACTTTCCTTACACCACCTTTGAACTAATATATTTCTTATTAACACGTTGGACAGAGAAAGCCGCTATGAGTCAGATATCTTTAATATTAATATGTCCCTACAGTATGATAAAAATCCGATGTAAATTTCAGCTTATCATATGTTTTTATTAGAAATATTTCCAATAACTTATTTGGTTCTGCGAAATTTTCTTATGCAAATCGAGATTATTCATCACATTTCAAAAACAACATATATACAATCGAATCGATACACATATTGATTTTTCAATTTCAGATATATCAAGATTATCACGGATCGTCAGAAATCTATAGCTTTAGAAAGGAAACAAGATATTGCAAAGTTATTGAGAGAAAAGAAGATGAAGTTGGAAATTGCAAAAAGGAAAATCTCAAAACAATCAAAAAAGATATTAAAAAAAAAATTTGCAAAGTAAGAATATGAAGAAACAGCTTTCAAAATATCACAAAAAGAGATTTGAGAGAAAAACTTTAACAAAAAAGCGAAACACGCGAAAAGTGGATTGACCATCAAAAAAATTCTAAGAGTTCGAATGTAAATCGAAAAAAGATTTGGTTTGGTTTCATTTGTTTTACGGTATATCAACCTCAATGGGTTATTAATGCCGACAAGGTTTTTATTGCTGGTAATATTTTTTATCTATTTATCTATCTGTCTATCTTAGTTTCTTTATTTATATCTGTTTCTCTTGGTCTCTTCATATCTATCTATCTATCTATCTATCTATCTATCTATCTCAGTATATATTGGTTTGGTTTGTTTTGTTTGACGGCATATCAACTTAACTGGGTTATTTAATGCCGACAAAATTTTTATTGCTGGTAATATTTTTTCCAAAAATGGTAATATTTTTTTTCTTCAAAAATGTATTGCTGGTAATAATTATTTACAAAAATGTACTGCTGGTAATGTAGTTTTTTCCTTCAAAAATAAATTCCTGGTAATATTTTTTTCTTCAGAAATGTATTGCTGGTAATATTTTTTCTTCAAAAATGTATTGCTGGTAATAATTTTTCCTCAAAAATTTATTGCTGGTATTAAAACCTATTTTTACACATTCATAGTGTTTTGACCCCAGTTTGGGGTTAACTAATTGCCCATAGTTGGGGCCCTAACACGGGCTACCACCCCGGGTCAGTGTGGACCTAGGAACACCAGCAATTAAGAGGTGGTTCCACACTCCTCAAAAGATCCTGAACAGAGGCTTGCTGTTGGATGTAGTTTATCGTCTTACCCAGGACTGAAAAAAATGTGGAATATTAAGAACACCAAATTAAACATCGCGAAGAAAAACGTTTGAATGAAGAATTACTTGAAAGCTGATTTCGCTAAAAATACTTTTATGGGATGAATTTAAACCTACTCAAGATGCTACTGTTTACAACCACGTATCAGACAATGCTCCATAACATTTTCAAAGCTGTCCATTGCCCACCTAGCCCCCCCCCAAAAAAAAAAGGTTTCAAAACACCAAAGTAATGGAAATGGATCTCAAATAGCCGCTGCATATATATAATCAAATAGAAATATATATATATATATATATAGCCATTGTTTGAGTTACATGTTCTACCCATTTTAGTTGATTCTATAGTGCCAGATCAAGCGGTTCAAAAATGGTTCCAGCTGACACATACATATTTCACTCACTCGAACCCATTTTTAAGTATTGATCTGAGAAAGCCCTTGTATATAGCCAACATTTCAGATATTTCTAAACAAGTTTGGTAACATGCATGCCATCCATATGAAAGTCTCAAGCTGACGAGACTATTTAAGAACATGACCCGAGTTCTTAGGTTAATGCTCTGGTTTGTCGCATCTTATTGTGTTGGACGAAACTGACCATAGCGCAGCCTATTCTATGTTCAATTTCTTTATCTCCTATATTAAAGTTGTTATGGCTGATCTGTCTGAAGGACAATTTAAAAAATTAAAAACAGCAGAAAAAAACCTTTTAACTGATATCTCATTTATTAACGCGTTGGGCCAAGGAAGCAGCTGTGAGTCAGATATCTTTAATATTAATAAGAAAAATATAAGTATCTAATGAAGAAGCCTAAATAAAAAAAAAAGTTTGTGTAAAACCTCTTAAGTGATCTGCTTTTCAACCAAACATTTTTTTAAAAAGGGTCGTTGATCAATATAAAAGATTAAACAATGAACAAAATTATCAATAAAAATGAAGTAAAATGTTTTAATTATAATCCTTAAGTTTCGTTTCGTTATAAGAACAACAAACTAAACGCGAAGAACAGAATTTGCATCTGGTGTTTAAAACTCGGAAACCATTTTTCCATTTCCACAGACAGCGTTCCTTTCACCCATAAAAGTTGTTGTTTAGTCTTTTAAGTGTATATTGTTTTATTTAACCAGTTTCTACTATGTAACTTAAACCTCAGAGCCCCTAATTCCAGAGAGCCCCCTGAAGCAACTTTTTTAATGAGTGAATTTTACAACAAAACCATTTTTTAAGTAGTCGTTATTAAATAAAACCATTTTAATGATAGAATCATAAACAGATCGGATGAAATAGCTAATGTTGGCCTGGGAATATTCTCTAATACCCATTTCATATGGCCCCAAAACTCCCCTGTAATTGATCAAATTTCAAAATTTTATTGAGAACTTGCAGTGTCCGAACCTCTAACTGCATGGGCTCGTTGAGCTGACCAGAATCTATTCATAGCCTACATTTTGGCAGTCGGATCCTCGAATCTCTTGTGGCTGGTTGCGAAGAGTCTACTGCATATGTTCAAGCATCAGACCCCTCAAATATACTGGGTGATTGAAAAGTAACTCCCCGTTTTAAAATACTTGTAATTTATTTATTAACTATAATTTTTACAAGAAATGAATATGAGCGGAAAGCGTTTAGCATGAGATTTTATTTAAAATTCGATATCGGTACCAGATTTCGCTACCAGCTTTTCGAACCGTTCAGGAATCGCGTCAAATGATTTCACTGGAACTCTTGTGGTATGGAAGAAATAACTTCTTGTATTCGCACTTCAAGTTCTTCCAAAGTCTTTGTTATAGTTAACTTGCTCCTTTAACCAATGCCAAAGAAAACAGTCACGGTGTTAAGTCAGAAGTCCTGTCTGGCCACTCGTATATAAAATAGGGAGTTACTTTTTAATTGCCCTGTATATCCGCCACTGCTTTAGACGAGATTGGAACCTGGGATTAAGCGGCCTGATCCATTTTGGATTAGGAATAGCCAATTGCATCAAACTACAACATTGACGCACGTCCAAAAGATTAGCCAAATTCTCATTGACCATACTGTTTATGTTAACACTTTTTAAATGACTGTTTTTTATGCTTTACTGTTGTACAGTCGTGATTCCATTTGAAGGTCCTTGAATCTCTTCTCGTTTCTAGATAACAACAATCTCTTTGCAGGCGAAAAGATTTTTTTAATCATTTCAACCAAAGCAAGGCGATAATGCCACTAAGACGCAAGGGATTACCAAGAGTGAAAGAAAATAAGAAAAAGTTAGTAAGGAGAAAGGACAATAAAATAACAGAGTTCAGGAAGACATAAGATGGCGACTGATGTGGCATTTAAATTTGTGAAAATTGTTGGTGGTAGGAAAGCAAGAAACCGGAATAGATTTCCACAGACGAGAAGTGCGGAAAAAGAAAATATTACAATAGAAGATACGATTATATCCAGCTAGTTTAAGAATAAAACGATGAGAACTATTTGCTAATTTAATAGTACGCTTAAATTTCTGCAGTCGAAGTGCCAATGTGGAGAGCTCATCAAAAGAATTACCATAAAAATATTTATAGAAAAAGTTACAGGGGAGTTGTGTTACGGCGGTGGGGAGCACCAGACCAGATGTGGCGGGAATATTCAATGTACGGATGAATGACAGATTTATAAACGTTCAAGATGGATTCTGATGAAAATAATTGTTTGGCAGGCCAAAGGGAACCAACTTTCCTAGCAAAAGGCCCAGTAATTGATTCAATGACTCACTACTCTTGCTTTCACGTTTTGCATTGCCATATTCATGTCAATGCAAAACGTGAAAGCAAGAGCAGTGAGTTTCTCACTTGGGGGTTAACATCAAATTTACAAGCCATTTCTTGCCCCAGTTAACAACTGATTGGAGTTTACTGGAGATCAGCTGCTAATTTTACTATATTTGACTTATCATTAAGACAAGAGTAAATAGTTGTGTTATCAGCATGAATACCGAGTTGGGAACAGATGACATCGAGAGGGTTGATGATGAAGATAAGAAACAAAGTAAATACAAGGAGATAAACTTGGGTGACACCCACATTAATTTGAAAGGATCTATAAGAGTGACCGTTCAACACGATCTTAATTGCACCACTTAAGAAAGATTGAATCAAATCAAAAATTCGGCCGGAGACACCATAGCCCTTCAGCTTGTGAAGATCAGCACACCAAACCCTGTCAAACGCCTTCGAGATATCTAAAGTCACAACCCGAGCTTCGCCGTTTTTTATCTAATGCTTTATAGACCCCGTCAGTATTAACCGTTAATAAATCAACTGACATAGAAAAGCGAACGCCATATTGTTTTTTGTTTTTTTTCTGAAAGATGGCCGCGTGAAATTAGATGTTTAACGGATTCGGTAGTGAGTTGAGCCCCCTTCTCCCCACCCTAAAAAAGAAGTAGAAGACTAATAGAATTATAATTCACAGGATCAGAAGGTTTATCAGCGTTATTTAGAGAGCAAGAAACAGCAAGGCATTTCTTGTAGAATTTAGAGAGAACACGAACCAGTTCAGGAGTATATTTCTTTAGGGCAATTGCAGGGATACCAGCACGCCCCCGCATACCGTGTGGGAATCTAGTTTAGAGATGTGAACCCATGGACGGAGTTATACGCATATCACACAGTAGAAATTCCGTTCTAGGTGGGAAAACAACCAAATGCGTCAAGAGTAGATTTGGAAAAGAATTTACGAGCAAAGCATTCCGCAGGAAATGATAACACTTTAAACTGACTGAAACGAAGAAGGATTGAGTATTTCTACTTGATTAACACTCTTACAGTGCCGCTAGTAATCACAACCACAAAACTTGTGAGAGGCTCTACAGTTTCTCATTCTATCATCGAAAATCCACATCGCCTTATTGAAGATACGCTTTCAATTATTAGAGCTGATACAAAGATGCGCCTGTTATGATCTGAACTACCACGTTGATATAGCTGGAAGTAGTGATTCCTTCGGGCTATTGCGGCTGAACAGGCAGAAATGAGACAAGGAGAAGATTGTTGTTTGGCGATGGCACGAAGACATCAGTGCCGGCTTTCATCCAAGAAGAAACAATGATGTCACAATTTTCAATGGGAAGTTTAAATATTTCATTCCAAAAGAGTCGCAAAGAAAATCAGGAAATGAATCCCAATCAGTGCGTTGGCAACAAAATGATGTCTTGTGACTAGGGCGTTCCTGCCTAATAGACGAGTAGAAATATATAGAAACTGAGTTGCCAAGAGGGTTAGGGTTACTAAGCGCGACAAAAAAAGTCCGGAGAGAAGGTAATATAAAGCTCAAATAAAGAAGCGTGTCCGTCAGAATTACTAGGTAAACGTATCAGGAAATATATATATATATATATATATATATATATATATATATATATATAGAGAGAGAGAGAGAGAGAGATTTCTATACTGTCATATATTCTAACAAGCAACAGTCCTGAGAAGAAGGGGAACGATAAATGACGTGATAACTAATATAGTTTAATAGTGAATATCGAACGCAAATATAAGAAAAATCCTGATACTTAAAAGACAGTCCCTGTGCCATTGGGAGATTTTCCAGAACATAGACATCGTGGCTATGCATGCGCACCGTAGAATCCTTTGAATAAAGAGGAAGAAGGTTTGCAACACAGAAAACTGAGTTAGTATCACATATCATTAGGAGCGTTTCAAAAGAAAAAATTCTATTATATTCTTATCACTAAATATTGCTATCACTTAAGTTAACCAATTATCTGTCTTTCTCATTCAATTAGTTTATATTTATTATAATGAGATGACAGATAAGAATTAATTTTAGAATGTCTTTGTTTTTTTATTAGTAATTACGTTTTATTGTTTAATCCTTTGTATTTGTCAACAATTCTCTTTCATAAAGCTTCATTTAGGCACTTCGATGTGGTGTAATGATCAGTTAGGATTGAGTAGTGAGGTCGATCCTCATTGGGTGCCCCACAAATTTTGTATTGTGCCACATCTAACCTCTACTCAGAAAATCATTTAGGACACTTCGATGTGGTCTAATGTTTACCAAGCGTGTCTTGCTAGATCAGTCACGACTGAATAGAGAGTTCGATGCTCACTGAGTGCCCCACACATTCGGCCTTGTGCCACATCTAAGTTCTGCTTACAAAACCATTTTGGGCATTTCGATGTGGCGTAATAGCTAGCTAGCTTGTCTGAAAATGTAAACTAATAATCTATTCAGATTGACTTTAACATATATATATATATATATATGTGTGTGTGTGTGTGTGTGTGTAATATGATGTCTAGGAACGGAAGAGTATAGTTGGTTTCAGTTTCAAAACTGAAGTCTATTGTAGGTTCAACTTTGTTAAGTTTGGAGAGATCTGTTAAATTGGTGTTTTGTGGATATATTAATAATGAGTCGTCTATGTATCTGAAATATGAAGAGTTTGTAGGTAGAATATTTTTGAATGGGTCACTTTCTAGAAATTCTAAAAATAGACAAGCAAGAGCTGAGAGGAGACCCCATTGGTAAACCAAATTTCTGTCTGTAATGTTGGTTATCAAAAGTAAAGATATCATATATATATATATATATATATATATATATATATATATATCTTTCAAAATTTTATTAATTAACAAAGTAAAATTTATTTAGAGGAAGGAACACAGCTAGTACAAAAATACAATATGTCTGACCATATCATGTGTGGCATAAATTTTATTAGTATATAAAGTGAAATCTGGTTAAAAATGAGAAGTTTTCATATTATTTGAAAAATAAATAATTGCTTACATTACGAAATTTTAAGAAAAACGAAAACTACCATGAATTGTTTTTAAGAGCTGTCAATCAAAATGCCAATTGACGGAGTTATACCTGCTGTCACCTGAAGATTGTGTAAGCAAAGTAAGGGTGTCATCTAAGTGCTCTCTGTGTCAATGAGGTTATGCCAGTGGAAGGAGAAAGAAGAGAATTATGTAAGATCGATAGAAATCCGAATTGGGGATCGCCAAAAATCACTGCCGAAGAAAGGTCGGCCAGATCCGCCACCCAAGAAGCGATGAGAAAGCTAAAATAGCAGATAAAGACACTGGATCAAGTTCGGCCTTTGCGTTAACCCTTTTTTGATCCAAGGCTTGACATCGTTGTTCCTCGACAAGACTGACCCACCACGCAAGTACTTTGATCTTAGTTAGATTGACTATAGACACGACTGATCGCTAATCTTATCCAAGAAACTAGAATCAGGAGAAGGGTGAGACGAATACTTATAACCCAGATGACGTAATAAAAGAAAATATTTTACTCTAGTTAAATTCTCAATCCAGTGTTTTTTGCATCTTTTAGGTTGCCGACATCTTTGGTGACTTTGCATTCTGACTGAACTCGCTGTCACACTGGATCCCGTACGATCACCGAAGTTAAGTGACGTCGAACCTGGTCAGTACCTAAATGGGTAATCGCTTGGAAATATCAGGTGATGTAAGCGTGGATGTGCGGTTGGTGTAATGGATAAACGCTCAGAATTGGAAATCGGAGAGCCGAGTTCCAATTCCAGTCGGGTTCGTTATATTTATTTACGCTCAAATAACCTTGGTAAATGTACGAATCCATCTCTCTTCTCTCCAGCTATGGGTTAATTAGTAGAATTTGTATTAGTAATTCATTATTATCTTTTAAAAATAAAAATTCTTACAATCTAAAAAGATATTTTCTGGCTTTAAATAACCTGCAAAAGTTTGATAAACCGTAAAAAACAAACCAATGTAAGTTAAATAGTTTCAACTTCGCTAATATGCTTTCTACAATATTTTATACACAGTATGGGGGGTAGAAGGTTTCAGCGAAGACCTCCCCAAGTAGGATAGACGTCTGACAACTAATTCTCATTCAATTCAAAATTTCTTGTTGTCATGAACCTAGCTGCTATCTATGGCCGCCTCGGTTTGGGTTACGGATTAGCGAACTAGTTTGGTTGACCAATAGTATGAGGTTGTGAGTTTGATGTCAACACTTGCTATGTCAAACTATTTTGATATTCTGCTTCTTGTCGCATGATAGCTGGAGTGGATTTGAATATAACTATTTCTCCTGTTCACTTGATAAGCTAGCATCTTCTAATAGTTTAATCTAACATAACATGTCAATAACTCTCTGTCTTGGAACTGACAATGTGGATATTCCTTGAGTATGAAACATTTTCCTATGCTTACAAATTTAATGAGAGTTCTACAATTGCCCAATAAATTCGATTTAAAAAAGAAAAATGACTGACCGTTCAATATTATTAATAAAATAATTTCTGCTCACCTGACGATCGCGATAGCTGAAAAGTAGGGGTCTGAACTGTTTCTCTTTGTCAGTCGTGATGTTGGAAAGCGTATATGCTCTGGTTTGGTTTATTTTGTTTTACGGCCTATCAACCTCAATGGGTTATTAATGTCGACAAGGTTTTTAATGCTGGTAATATTTTTTTATCTATCTATCTATCTGTCTGTCTCTCTCAGTCTCTTCATGTCTATCTGTTTCTTTTGGTCTCTTCATATTTATCTATCTCAGTATATATATTTTTGGCTTGTTCTGTTTTACGGCATATCAACCTCAATGGGTTATTTAATGCCGACAAGATTTTTATTGCTGGTAATATTTTTTCAAAAATGCATTTCTGGTAATTTTTTTTTTCAAAAATATATTACTGGTAATATTTTGTTTTTCAAAAATTTATTGCTGGCAGTATTTTTTTCAAAAATGTATTGCAGGTACTAAAACCTATCTATAGTATTTTGACCCCAGTTTAAGGGTTAACAATTTGCCCATAGCTGGAGCCACCCCGGGTCAGGGTGGACCTGGGAACACCAGCAATTAAGAGGAGGTTCCACGCTCCTCAAAACCTCCTGGTCAGAGGCCTTAGTGTTGGATGTAGTTTATCGTCTTACCCAGGACGGAGCATCTTCTAATAGTCTAATTTAGCATAACATGTCAATAATCCTCTGTCATGGAACTAACAATTTGGATATTCCTTGAGTATGAAGCCTTTTTCCTATGTTTACAAAATTAACGAGAGTTCTACAATTGTCCCATAAATTCGGTTTAAGAGTCTAATAATTATATGGAGTATTAATCAAACTTTGATTCTGAACTGCAAACCAAATAAAAGACGCATTCGATGCCAGACAACAAACGTCTCCGTAGGGAAATCATAAATACACACATCTTTTCATTTGCCGAGAAATTGGTTTCTCAAATGACAGGAGATGAAGTATTGAATTAAAAAAGAAAGAAAGAATGTTTAACAATGGTGTCCATAACGAAATAAACAGCATCTGCGTTCTTTTACCAGAAACCCAGTTTATTTGTTTTTTCGTTTTGTTTTATTTTTTGTTTTTCACTGGCGAATGTGAGCTGAAAAGTTCTCAGTCCAATCAAGACGCACTTTCAAAAATTCTGAAGTTTGATTATCATTTGGTCGACATTTTTTCGACTCAAATGTTGTTGGGCAATGGGCACATGTTCCTGGACTATTTTTTTTCACGCTGAATCTGAAAATCAAGTTCATTTTTTCCCATCCCATCACGTTTTCTCAGTACAAATATTTTCTATTTTTCTTAAAATAGGCCAAAATACCTATTTAACAGTGATATGCCAGTAATATTGGAAAGGAAAAAAATTACTGAATAAAATTTCAGATTTCAGGCGAAGATGTCAGAAGTACAGAGTCGAAGGAACCGGAAACTCAATCCTAAACAGGAAACAAGGGATAAACCCCTACTCCTGTTCAAAAAATCGGGGAGGGGCGTGAATCGGATTTTATCAATTCTAGAGTGAGTATGATTTTAACATTGGATGATTTGTGGACCTATTAAATAACAGAAAACATTTCAGTTACAAAGAAATACAATGCAGCCTCGGTTGTCGAACGTCTCACATGTCGAACAAATCGTTTTTCGAACAAAAAATTCGAAATGAAAATTCCTCAGTTATCAAAAATAAATTCGTTTCCTGATCAACATGGCTGAACCGAGTTAACCCGAACGGAATAATTTCTGAGTCGACCGCCATGTTGTATACATTCGTGTGTTGTGCTGTGCTTTTCTTTTCCAATTTTATTGTATTGTGACTTTTTCGCTACATTGATTCCTATTGGAAAAATATTTTCGGTTTACGAACATTTCGGGTTACGAACGGCTTTCAGGAACGAATTACATTCGGGAACCGAGTTTCCACTGTACAAAAAATTATCAAACGCTATTTAGAGCCGGATATCAACGGACCAGAGGCTAAAAGCATGAATTTAGTGACGTAGTATTCATATGTTCAATACATGGGCCGGGTATTTTAGCCTTAGACTTAGTGGAATCAAGTTTAGCAATAAATGAGCAGTACTTAAAAATCGTCCGGTTTTCAAACCTCTTTTGAACAGGAGCAGAGGTTCATCCCTTTTTCCTGTTTAAAATTGGGTTTCCGGTCCATTCTAAAGTCTACTTCAACTCTATAATTCTAACGTTTCCGATTGGACTCTGAAATTTTATGCGCTAATTAAGCCTTGACTTCCTCAAGTCTAGAATTTGTTATCTTTCTTGTTATCTTGCTCTTTCTTACGCTAATAAAACCCCACATAGTAACTCTCTACCTTGAGTGACCCTTGGGTCTTGTATTGAGTGAAGCTTAAAAAAATAAATAAATAAAATAATTCTACATCATCATTTCAATTATAAAATGATTTTAAATATATGAATACTTTCTTCATGTAAGGGTCTGTAAAAGTATTTCAAACATTTTATCCTCTTTGGACCGAAGACTGAATTGCCATCGTTCCAGTAATATATAACTCCGAGAATTCTTTGACGATAACATCAATAAGAAAATCTAAGCATTAACACCATATTAATAATTCTGCTTTTTTTCCGCCAATAGTAACTTAACACGTACGTTACACCTTGCTATTGCCTCAGATAAATAATTGACCATTCCGTTATCATTACGGGGAAAGGCAGAATAAGAGGATATAGCAGAGACGCTGTTTGATGTTAGTGAGAAAAAGAAAGCGTATATAAGAAAGAAAGAAAGAAAGAAAGAAAGGCGTTTAACGTTAAGAAAGAAAGATAAGAAAGGCGCTTAACGTCTGCCTCAGTGAAATTGAAAACCTTATCAATTTTGAATATGTTCTTTTGTATTCTCTTACTACTTTAAATAATGATCTGCATTTATTCTTATGATGACATTTTCATATTTTATCAAAAGTGTAATGATCAAAATTTTAACGACGCAACAGGAAAATTTCCATGGGTATTTCATAGTCGTGGAATTCGCTAGGAGCTTATCCAATCCTAAAATTAAGAATTAAGATACATCAGAAAATTTAAATATTAAAACCTGTTAAATTTTCAAGGGTACTGCTAGTTTATACAAATAGAACAATACTTACAAAATGGCTTCCCAAATGGCCAACATTTTTGAACACCTAAATCTCGCAGAAATAAACAGTCGGTTAGTCCAGCAATTCTACAACAATCAGTATTCCAGAATTTTAGACATTGCTGGAAATTACTGTCAATGACAAGCAGCAACATGTCTGATTTCCCTTTCAGTGAAGCAGGAATATAATATATTAATAAGCAGTCGCTTTAAATTTTATATAATAGTATTTCATTCACAAATCGTTTGCGTCTGTGTGCCAATATAACAAGCAAAGCTTGCAGAAACCTGCAGATGAAGATCAGATATAAAATTTTGGCGATTATGTTCTGTTGAATACGTTTAAATTCAAGATTAAATCCTGGTTTATCGTTTGGTTGAATTCCTATCTAAAGCAGAAGGTTTTCCTCTCTTCTGTAAAAATGAAAACAGAATTTCTTTTTGCGCACTTAATTCTACTCTCTCCTTCCGTCTCCTTTTGTCTCTTTGCTTCTGTCTCTTTCACTCGATTTCTCTCTCTCTCTCTCTCCCTCACATATATATATATATATATATATATATATATATATATATATAGTTGGATTGATGTGAGTTTGTTAAATATGTTAGCTTGTTTGTTAAAGTCTTAATTTGTTAAATATGTTAATTAAATATGTTAGCTGTATCACTGATATTGACCATTCCCAATAAGTACCGCGCATATATAACATATAAATAATATATATAAAATTGCATATATATATATATATATATATATATATAACATTAAACATTATTTTATTGCATACTCGTATTTGAGTAGACACTCCGTTGATATATTAAACATTATGTTATTTTCGTCTGAATTTTCGAGCGTCTACTCAAAAATGAGTATCCACTAAAAATAACGTTTGAAATGATTGAAAGATTTATCGGATGAATAAAAATCCATTACTATCTTTATATATATATATATATATATATATATATATATATATATATATATATCCAAACTCCGTAGGTTGCAGGGATTATTCCAGTGAGATATTTTTAATATTGAAATTTTAACAACGTAACCCCATGGCAATTTATGTACAGAGCAATATAAAAAAATAAATAATACGGAAATGACTCAATTAGTCATGACTAATTAAGTCTTTTCCGTATTATATATATATATATATATATATATATATATATATATAATGTTATACGTTATTTTTATAGGTACAAATACTTAAGGAAATGCTCTGTTTATAATAAACAGTATTAACAACATTTACCAGCCTGAATGTCCGAGAAATTTCATAGAAAATATGTACTCCGACAGGAATTGAACCTGTATCATACACGGAAGCGACATATAGCCTGAGTTTGTCCATTTCATTATATATATATATATATATATATATATATATATATATATATATATATATATATATATATATATATATATATCCATTATTCCTATGTATCTCTTTAAGCCTCTTTTCTTTCTCTTCATCTCTGTTTCTTACAATCAGTCTCTCTCTCTCTCTCTCTCTCTATATATATATATATATATATATATATATATATATATATAATATATATATATATATATATATATATATATATATATATATATATATATATATATATAAAAAGAAAGAGGTTGTATTGGTTCCAACGAGAGAAAAGTATGTATATTAAAAAGAATTACTAACTAACACAGAAAATGTCTCATATCGAGAATATTTAACATTGAAAAACAAAAGAAAAAATTAATTATTTTTAATAATATGGAAATCTCCGCTTTTACCTGAAGACGGTCACGAGACCAGAAACACGTGTAGTACAATTATGTAAAACAAAGCATAATATTTTTTCTAAATAAATCCACATTACAACCAAAAACGTTTGCGGCACCTCTCTTCTCTTCTTTTTATATATATATATATATATATATATATATATATATATATATATATATATATATATATATATATATTTATATTTGTCTATATCTTTACCTCTATCCCTTTATTTCTCTTTTTTTCTCATTTGCTATCTCTATCCTTCTCTCCCCTTCTGTCTTTCTATTTCTTTATCTCTCTCTCTCATTTTTTACTAGAATATTTCGTATTTAATTCCAATTTACTTGACATAAAAAATATGAAACCTAAAAATAAAAACACTGCAACAAGATACGGGAGAGCTGTGTCGCAATTCTTGGGAAGCCTTAATCAGCTTAGAATTGTTTAATACAAAAATACATTTCTAGTCATTTACAGTAGGAGTGTTCTTTAGTCAAGGGAGATAATCTCCAATAATGTTATCTACCATAAAAAAAAAAATTCCTTTTTTAAATATTATTTGTTATTTCTTAAGCCTATAAACGATATTTTCCGTGTGTGTATATGTGTTGGAGTTGCTGTTATTGTTTTTTTTTTATTTCCTTAAACAATGAGATTAATAACAACCGGCTTAGATCGAGAAGGCCTTATGAAGAAAAATTGGGACATCTCTATCTAGGACGGTTGTTATTAACATGTGAGCTGACTAAAAATAACGTTTATAGTAATAAGGAATAATAATAAAAATCCATTTCAAATTCTTCATAAATTAATAAAATCCATTTCAAAATGTTTCCTTGATATGTAACAGTACATCTTTCTCTTTCAAACTTGGTTATTCATTCGGTAAAGGCCAAAGGGACAGTGGCTTAAATTATACAATCACGCGGGAATGTGTGTTAAAACACAATCTTTTACTTGTTACAATTTGAATAATAAAGAAGTCTTCGTGGGAAGTGTAAATGAAACTGCACAACAACTTCGAAAATTTACATGAACAAAAGCAACAATGTCCACGCCTAATTTAATACGTGAAAATGCTTCCGCCTACAGGTTAGAAAATATATTTCGAGAAAAAGAAGTACAACAGATGTTGTTTTAATCACTCAAATGTTGATCGAACCAGAGAAAGGAATAAATCTTATTGTTATAAGAGAAAAGGAAGACAAGGTCTTTTCTTATGTTTTCATTTGCTCTGAGCAGTTGGGTGTTAATTTTTTATGTTTGAATTCCTCGTGGCCTTATGCCAAAAATATATGCTTATTACAAAGAAATAAAAGCTGGCGTTTACACTGTTTATCTCTTAAAGTGGGCTGTTTTTAACCAGTACGTAGGGTATGTAGTTGAGTATTAAAACGTTCGTTTTCCGATTCTGACTCCCCGGTTCGAATCTCACCACGGTCGATTTCTTGATGTTACCGGTCTGGGGATACAACCCCAGCGGGAAGCACCTTTGGATAGTGACTAAAAACGACTTAACCCGAGCTTTGTAAGCGAATTTGCTTGGACGAAACTGTTTCGAAGCTGTTGATAGCTGTGCTAGCATGAAATCACGAATCGTGACCGACAGTTCGATTTTACTCACCATGTTCAACTGATCTTATTCGCCGTGTTCAACTGATCTTACTCGCCATATTCAACTGATCTTATTCGCCATGTTCAACTGATCTTACTCACCATGTTCAACTGATCTTACTCGCCTTGTTCAACTGTTGATCACGCCAAATGATGCGCTCTCTCTCTCTCTCCGAAACCGAAACTAATGTATAGTTGCAGCATAAATTACAGGTGGTCTCTGCAGGTAAAAAGACACGCACACACACACACACACACACGCGCGCACGCACACACACCCACATACACACAAGTGAAGGCGTCTGCAAAAGAGATTGATTTGCCACCCAAGCAAATAGGTGTGCTCTGAAATGAATAGCTAGCCATTATTAATACTAATAAAATTTATCTCCTACCTACGTTGCATTTCGCATATTAGTCACTTCGTATTTCGATTCCACTTAAGCCGTGTGTTAATGAAAGGAAAAAAAAACAACTTTATATGATTTCATAAGCATTTAATTAAACAAGGGAATAGAATTTTACTACGAATTTAACAGCCTATCTGTACAATTTCGTGTCTGGCAAAATCTTAAGTTATGTATGCTTTCCTGTCGATGCCGTGGTGGTTGCAAACAAAAACAAAAGGCTGTGCATCTGTGTTTTAAACGTTATGTAGGCCTGCATTATCTCAACATTAAGGGATTAATTTTGGGCGGACAGAATGTGAAGAAGATTGTTAAAGTTCCTACATGACATCAATTCAAGGGCGATAAAGACAATATGAATACTATCTTGCGAACCTGAGAGAAGTTATAAAACTCCACCTTTGTCGAACTATGAATTTTTAGGCGTTTGAACAGCGAGATGGTATCGAAAATCTCAATAACATTGGTTCCTAATTCAAAACATCTAAGACTAAAATATCTCCTTTAAAAGATTTCTCAAAGGAAAATCGGACAAAATACATGAAGATTGATTTTAAATTTTTAACCGCTCTTTTACACGAAGAACGCCCTGCTACTGCCATGAGCTCGACACTACGACTAGATGACAACTAGTGGAAATGACAAAGATTGAGACGTCAAGGTGGAGGTGGGGCAATGCGTGGGTGTGAGAAAAGAGGTGGTAAAGTGATGAGCCTATGGCGAGTTCCAGATGGTGTTAAGATTACGGTTCAGACTTACACTGAAACACTTTTCTCATACATGACAAAGCTCTATAATTTCGGTCATGAAAATAGGTTTTTAGATGATATGGCCGGATTTTTGATCAGATATTATTCCGATTGAAACTTGTGAACTATTATGAATATTTAAATTGGAAGACGACAATCTACGAGTAAAGATGAACTCTTGAATATCATTCAGCATGCTGTTTATTATGTTCGAATGATATCTTATTGGCGTCAGTTTAAACTGATGTGTTCTTTTTTATATATCAAAAATAAAATTATAAAATGTAATTTTAGAGAAGAGCCACGGTGGAGTAATGGATAGCGGCTCCGGTTGAGGAAACAGAGATCCGAGTTCGATTTACAGTTGAATCCTTGCTTACGTGCTAATACCCTTGCGAAAAGGTATGAATCCTCCTCTTCTGCCGCAGCAGGGTGTAGATAGCAGGACAGGGTTTTATACTGAATGTGCCTGGCACCCGCCACAGGCAGCTTCGAACTGTGTGAAATAAAAACGAACTGATCCTTTGATTCATGAGCCACTTCCGGTTTACTCGCCGTTACTAAGGAAATCCCAGCTGGTTTCTTTTCCTCCGCTTAGTGATGGTCTTTTGTTAGTTATTTTGTTTCGGCCATATCAAGAAAGGAAATAAATCTATCTCCCCTCCTCCAGGTGTGAGTTAAATAACAGAACAGACTGATTTTTCTAACTTCGATTGGCAACCACTCTGGGAGAATGAAACTCTGAATTCAAAATCGTACATAACCCTGATGTAGCAGCTACTATTCAACCATCGAAATGATTATGAAGTTCACAATCACTATAATCTCGACCGCGGTCGAATTAGATCTGCGTCAATTATTATAGACTCTTTTACTCATGGATTATCAAAGTAAGAATTTCAACTCATAATAAGAAGTCCGAATTATTTTACAGTAAATTGCCAGGATTATTCAATGTTTAATTTAAGCACAATGAGAGCATGGTCGAGTCGTCAGAACGCTATCGTCCCTACCATGAACGACAAGTTCGTAATTCATAAATTTGTCTCGTGATAATATCGTTCTGGGGAGACGATGCAGTGTATGATAGCCGTATCACGGGTTAACTCAGGCCTTGCATGTGATAATGAATCATAATGACTGAGGTTTGAACCGTATTAAACTTGTTCAACCCGCTGAAGATCGGGTGCTCTTTCCCCAAAAATGTAACTACGGTCAGCTCTGTGGGTGTCAAAGAAACACAAATGTGTGTATGTAACAGGAATTAGCTAGCCACCCTAACAGACAGTCATAGTGGGCTCCGGGTGGCCAGCCAGACTATTACTATATTAAACTAAGTATTAAGAAACAGGAAAGTTTTTGTTATAAACAAAGAATAATGAATGTCTATGTAATATCAATCTTCCTACATGGCAGTGAATGCTGTACAATCTCCTCATAGATGAAGAAGAGGTTTGAAGTAACAGAAATGTGGTTCAACAGAAGGATACTGAGAATACCATGAATGGAGTATATGAGCAATGAAGAATTTTTAATGAAAACTGAAACAAAAAATACTTCTATATACTTATGCATCAAAAAGAAAATCTTTAAATTTCTGAGACACATAATGAGAAATGGTGACTTGGAAAAATTCATATAATATCTCATTTATATGGAAGTAAATGCTAGACAATTTCATCACAGATGAAAAATAATCTGAGACGACAGCAATGGGATTCTACGATGAATTCTGAGAATACCATTCACTGAACATATGAGCAATGAGGAAGTTTTAAGGAAAATCGGATAAAAAAACACGGACTCTTAAAATCAGAAAGAGATGTTTCTTAATGGAAGTACTTTAAGGTAATAGAAGAAAATAGACTCTGTTACACCTAAACATGATGATGTGTTTACTCAATTCTAATTGAACGCTTTTTTTGATCGACCAGCTGGTTATATCTGCTAGTGAGTCCTAATTACTTAAGGATTGACCGTACTAAACTTTTTCTTGGATACATAGTGAGGAAAGTGGGCCTGAGGAATTTAACACCCATGAGAAGCATTGAAACAAGAGGTGCAAAAGTGAATGTCATGAAACTTATATAACGAGCGTGTGTAATGGGTGTCAAAATAAAGACTGGTATGGTTGTAGACACGCCTTTGTGCTACAGTGGAAGCTGTAAAGAGCCATGTCTTGTAAATATGTTTGGTACTTCATTATTTTGAAACATGCAAGAAGAAATTAAAATCCCGAGGAGTTACAGGTATGATATGTCATTTCTGTTCAGGATGTAGGTGTAAATAGTTATAAATAATTATTGACCGATTTTATCATTATGATATTTTTGCATTATATCACTTATTAAGAATATGCGTCTGCAAATCGGACGAGAGTTATCAATGAAAAGCGATTATCTCTCTTTAATCTTCTCTCTGTTAATTTTTTTTTTATTTTTAAATGTATTTTTATCGCCTAAAATTTGGTGAGGCGCGAGCAGATTTTTATTCCGATACTGCGACCAAGAGAAAAAAAAGTTTGAGAACCACTGGTTTAAAGTAACGACATATTCTTTTTATTTAACTTTGATTTGCTATGATTTCTTTGGAAAGATAGTGGAGTCGTTTCCAGTTCACTTCTTCACTGTTTGAAATTCAGTGTTTTCCTTCTCCTAGACTGTTTGCTACGCAAGCTGGCTGAAATCAGTTTACATTTTTATATAACCCATAGGTGTGGGGAGACGAGATGATGGATTCATTACTTTCCCGAGTGCATTAGTGCAAAAGTGATCGCAACTCATTAGGCCGGGATTTATACTGGGCAGACTCAGTGGCATTAGTGCCGCTTCCAGAAACTTTATACAGTAGACACGTTTGTTTATATGCTATTTCAATATATGGATGAACATAATTGCAAGAATCGCATATCTTTTCTCTAATGTCCTCCTTATACGTACTAATAAAAGACGAGATTAAAGCTCATACATTTATTCAAATCCAGGCTTCTTCAATTAATATCAACAAGTGTGCTTGTGGGTTTGGAGTTTTCCTCGAATTTCGATTTTTTCTTATTTTGCTCTTGGGTGGAGTGCTTATATATCTACTTGTCATCCGGTTGCCCCACGTGTGTATATTCTAAACACAGCTGTGTCGAACCCTTGTTTACGTGTTAAGTGCTGCTACTGACATCTTGCTAATCATGAAATCAGTATCTGGTGGCTAGGTAGTCACCTTCCAGGTCAACCCGCTGATATATCTGGTTTCTCTGACGATTCCCTTGAAAATTATTTATGCATTGAAAATTGCTGTCACATCCGGTCTGATGTTTGTACTATGTATTTAGAGATTCTTGATAAAATCCAAAGAAGAATATGCAATGTTACCGGCCCTGACCTGGCATCTCGACTTCAGTCACATACCCACTGCTGTAATGTAGCTTGCCTGTGCCTTTTCTATAAATACTTTCATGGTTATTGTTCTGATGAACTTTCCTCTGTGGTATCTAGACTTTATGAATTTAAGCGCGGTACTAGATTGGCGGAAAGGTTCCGTCCTTTTACAGTTGCAATGTCTACATGTAAGTTCTATGCTAACAGTTTCTTCTCTCGAACCTCTTGCTTGTGGAACTCTTTTTTTAGTTCCTTGCTTTTTCAGTTAACAGTGATCTTTAAAAATGTAAATACATGGTCGATTGTTATTCTATGCCTTTCTGTTATTCTATCGCACCCTCTCCTTAATAATGTTTTTTTTTTTTCTCATATTTTCACACTCAGCAACCCCTAGCGTCTTTTTTTAATCGGTATCGTCCCATGCAAGGCAGTAAAGCCACTAAGACACAAGGGGTTGAAGGGTGTGGAAGAATTAAGAACAGAAACATTAATAATGAGCGGGAGGAGGAAAAGGTAATCAGGAGGACAGTAGATAGCAATTAACATGTCTTAGTGGCTTTATTGCTTTGCTTGGGGTGAAATGATTTTAAAAAATAGAGACTATGTGATCATTCTTGGTGTGAATTACATACAACAAATAATATAATCGTATATTTGATTAAAAGAAGAATTTATTTAAAACTATTAAATTTTATGTTACAAATTCTTGTAGAGAACAGGATTATGTTTAGGCAAAGTTGAAACCTGGCCTCTTCTTTCTCTATCAGGTTTAAGGTGATACGAAACACATCTAATGTATTAGTTGCGTGCAAGGCGTACAAAATTTAACAGGCGGATTTGAGGATTTTCTTCTTGTTTTCTCTCTCTCTCTCTCTCTCTCTCTCTCTCTCTCTCTCTCTCTCTCTCTCTCTTTTGATTTTTCTTTTTTTATATTTGGTAACTAGTATCTGAATTCCGTTATAGAAACCGTTATATACTTTCATTATTTGTTTAAAATGAAACGTGGGAAACTTTTGCACACACCTATATATATATATATATATATATATATATATATCTAATACCTGGCTTCTGATAAAAGTAAATGCATTTTGTATTGTGCAATACAAAATTCCTGCACGTAAACACGCAAACACGAAGGCATAAAGTCTTATCGATATTTCCGATTTACGCGTGCATACAAATCTACACACTCACACACATTGCATTCCGTCAATACACACAGACGAATACATGAATAAACACTGAAACATTCTCATGTGCATAAAAAAAGCCTTCTAAAAAGACCTACTTACATAGACACAAAAACATAAGAACGCAAACACGGTTGCACACACGCACACACGCACGCACGCACTCTAAGACATTTTTACGGGTACAACATGCGTCTAAGGCTTTATGCAATGGTCTAAACGTACAATAAATCCATTTAAAATTGCAGGTTGAGTGTAGGATATTAGGGCAATGATTTTCACGTGAGACTCACGCCTCGTTCATTGCAGTCGCCAGCGGGTCGGTTCCGATGACTACAAGTGGCAAGGCACTGGTTCGACTTCATTATCTAACATAATGGCTACACTTAAATATTCACACGCACCAACACGTGCTCCATCCACTGCTCTTTTTCTTTCTACCTTCTCCTTTCTCTCTTTCCCTTGCACTTTCAAATACTTTTACCTCTTGCCATTGTATATATATATATATATATATATATATATATATATATATATATATATATGCTGTTGAGATGGCTAAATGCAACTGTCATTTCTACTCAAACAGTTAATTTTCTCGCAATTCCCACGTGTGGAACACACTTCCATTTTCTTACTTCCCTGATAAGTACAGTCTTCAAAAATTTAAATGCAACATCAGTCGCCATTTTCCGTCTTCTTGAACCCTGTCCCTTTTTTTATCCTTGCCACAATCCTCTCCATTCTCAGTCTTCTCTGTCTCTTTCACTTTCACTCCCTATACCCTCCCCCCCTCTGCGTACTAGTGGCATTACCGTCTTGCTTTGGGTTAAATGATTATATATATATATATATATATATATATATATATATATGTGTGTGTGTGTGTGTGTGTGTGTGTGTGTGTGTGTGTGTGTGTGTGCAGTGTGTGTGTGGATGCATATATAAGTAAATATGCTTCCTTGTATTACTTACATTTTTCGGACTGTTATCGTCATCTTCATTGCCATATTCACACCGTTTCGACTGTTGTACGCTCCGGCCTTCTTCAGGTGACTGGAATTTCGAACCAAACCCTTTATTTTGTCTACCGATGTAGACTGTTCTAGTTTCACGTGCCATGCCTCTTCGGGATGTCTCAGTTATTATTCCAATCACCTGAAGAAATCCGAAGCGTATAACGGCCAGAACGTTGTGAATATGGCAATGAAGATGAGGATAACAGTCCGAATAATGTAAGTAATACAAGTAATCATAATACCTCATCTCAGAGATATAGACAGAAAAGTAAATATGCATTTATAATTGTAAGTAAGTCAAAATAATTAAAAGCAACAATATTAATCCACCATCGTTTAACAGACCTAAAAATAATGTCACAACGGACACCAATGTTTCTAATATATATAGAAAAAAAAGGTTACAAATACTTTCTGGTCTCTGTCTCTCGTGTCTGATAATGTAATTTAATTTATTGCCTCTCTTATGCTCAAAGTTCTCAACGCATTTTCTTTACACACAGTTTTATTTTTCATTACGAGCTGAAGCAGCCGAACCTAACAGAAGTCGGCGAAACGCGTCGTTAAAACAAATGATTTTATTTTTTCCAATTATCTCCATTTTTGTTTCGGATATTATTATTATACATCTCACTAAAACAAAAGCACAAACACACACACACACACACACACAAACACACACGCAAACACGAACACACACAAGCACACATACAAACACACACACACAAACACACACACAAAAACACACAGACACAAATACACTACACACACAAACACACACACAGACACACACAAACACACACAGAAACACACAAATACACACAAAAACACACAAACACAAACACACACAGGCACATACACTCACATACACACACATAAACACACACACACACACCTAAGGTAACAGAATAGAAGTACACACATCAGTAAAAAGCAACCACTTTTCTAGATATATTAATATAATACACTCATTTTTTTTCTATTCTATCAAAAACTGTCAAGTTAGAATATAAAAAATACAGTTTAAAAAGTGACCAGCCTGCATCGAAGTGTTCATTCTCTTGGGGCATTCTTTTTTTTAAATACTTGTCAACAAAATTGCTAGCCTATATCTCTCTATTCTTAGATTCTTCGTTTTCTCGTAAAATGATGTACCAAAAGAAATAAGACAGCTAGCTAATAATGTGTATCTCCTCGATTCGTGACGTGGTATGTAGACATCGTCTTGTTGGACTCGGTGCGTTGGTATGTATATCTAGGCACGTTCATGCAGCGAAGAAGTCATAAGTAAAATGGAAACAAAAAGGACACTTAGACTCCAAATTTCTTTTGCACATAATGACGAAGGAACGCTTAGAAAATTTGATACTCACAGGATATAGCGAAGACAAAAGTGACAGGTGGAGACAGGAACACACCTAACAGACGTAATTATATGAAGGGTTGGCAGAACGGGGAGTAGGAATGTTGAAAGAGAAACATTAATAAGATCTAAAAGGGGAGGAGATTGTGGTAAGCTATGATGGCCCACACCCCGAAGAGAAAATCTGTTTTTGATCACATCTCTTGGTTTGGGTGTTCTGTTTTAGATGTAATTTCTTGGTTTGGATGATCTGTTTTAGATATCATCTCTCGGTTTGGGTGATCTGTTTTAGATCTCATCTCTCGGTTTGGGTGATTGGTTTTAGATCTCATCTCTTGGTTTGGGTGATCTGTTTTAGATCTCATCTCTTGGTTTGGGTGTTCTGTTTTAGATCACATCTCTTGGTTTGGGTGATCTGTTTTAGATGTGATTTCTTGGTTTGGGTGATCTGTTTTAGATCTCATCTCTTGATTTGGGTGTTCTGTTTAAGATGTGATTTCTTCGTTTGGATGATCTGTTTTAGATATCATCTCTTGGTTTCGGTGATCTGTTTTAGATATCATCTCTTTGTTTGGGTGTTCTGTTTTAGATCATCTCTTGGTTTGGGTGATCGGTTTTAGATCTCATCTCTCAATTTGGGTGATTGGTTTTAGATGTCATCTCTCAGTTTGGGTGATTGGTTTTAGATGTCATCTCTTGGTTTGGCTGATCTGTTTTAGATCTCATCTCTTGGTTTGGGTGATCTGTTTTAGATATCATCTCTCTGTTTGGGTGATCCGTTTTAGATATCATCTCTTTGTTTGGGTGGTCGGTTTTAGATATCATCTCGCGGTTTGGGTGATTGGTTTTAGATCTCATCTCTTGGTTTGTATGATCTGTTTTAGATCACATCTCTCGGTTTGGGTGATCTGTTTTAGATATCATCTCTTGGTTTGGGTGATCGGTTTTAGATATCATCTCGCGGTTTGGGTGATTGGTTTTAGATCTCATCTCTTGGATTAGATGATCTGTTTTAGATCTCATCTCTTGGTTTGGGTGTTCTGATTTAGATGTGATTTCTTGTGTTTGGATGATCTGCTTTACATATCATCTCTTGGTTTTGCGTGATCTGTTTTAGATCTCATCTCTTGGTTTGGGTGATCTGTTTTAGATCTCCTCTCTTGGTTTGGATGATCTGTTTTAGATCTCATCTCTCTGTTTGGGTGATTAGTTTTAGATCTCATCTCTCGGTTTGGGTGATCTGTTTTGGATTTCATCTCTTGGTTTGGGTGATCTGTTTTAGATATGTTTTCTAGGTTTGGGTGATCGGTTTTAGATCTCATCTCTTGGTTTGGATGTTCTGTTTTAGATATGTTTTATAGGTTTGGGTGATCTGTTTTAGATGTCATCTCTCGGTTTGGGTGGTCTGTTTTCGATCTCATCTGTTGTTTTGGGTGAACTGATTTAGATCTCATCTCTTGGTTTTGGTGTTCTGTTTTATATCAGATCTCTTGGTTTGGGTATTCTGTTTTAGATGTGATTTCTTGGTTTGGGTGATCAGTTTTAAATCTCATCTCTGGGTTTTCGTGACCTGTTTTAGATATCATCTTTTGGTTTGGGCGATCTGTTTTAGATCATCTCTCGATTTTGGTGATCGGTTTTAGATCCCATCTCTTGGTTTGGATGATCTGTTTCAGATCTCATCTCTTTGTTTGGGTGATGTGTTTTAGATCTCATATCTCGGTTTGGGTGATCGGTTTTAGATATGTTTTCTAGGTTTGGGTGATCTGTTTTAGTTATGATTTCTTGGTTTGCGTGATCTGATTTGATCTCATATCTCAGTTTGGGTGATCTGTTTTAGATCTCATCTGTTGGTTTGGGTGATCTGTTTTAGATCTCATCTGTTGGCTTTGGTGATCTGTTTTAGATCACATCTCTCGGTTTAAGTGATCTGTTTCAGATTTCATCTGTTAGCTTGGGTGATCTGTTTTAGATGTCATATCTTGGTTTGCGTGATCTGTTTTAGATCTCATCTCTCGGTTTGGGTGATCTGTTTTAGATCTCATCTCTTGGTTTGGGCGATCTGTTTTAGATCATCTCTCGATTTTGGTGATCAGTTTTAGATCTCATCTCTTGGTTTGGATGATCTGTTTTAGATCTCATCTCTCTGTTTGGGTGATGTGTTTTAGATCTCATCTCTTGGTTTGGGTGATCTGTTTTACTTATGTTTTCTAGGTTTGGGTGAGCTGTTTTAGATCTCATCTCTTGGTTTGGGTGATCTGTTTTACTTATGTTTTCTAGGTTTGGGTGAGCTGTTTTAGATCTCATCTCTTGGTTTGGGTGATCTGTTTTAGATCTCATCTCTTGGTTTTTGTGATCTGTTTTAAATCTCATCTCTCGGTTTGGGTGATCGGTTTTAGATCTAATCTCTTCGTTTGGGTGATCTGTTTTAGATCTCATCTCTTGGTTTGCGAGATATGTTTTAGATCTCATATCTTGGTTTGAGTGATCTGTTTTAGATCTAATATCTTGGTTTGGTTGATCTGTTTTAGATCTCATCTCTCGGTTTGGGTGATCAGTTTTAGATCTTATATCTTGGTTTGGGTGTTCTGTTTTAGTTATGATTTCATGGTTTGCGTGATCTGTTTTGATCACATATCTCAGTTTGGGTGATCTGTTTTAGATCTTATCTGTTGGTTTGGGTCATC
Organism: Acanthosepion pharaonis; assembly: GCA_903632075.3. Lineage (NCBI taxonomy): Eukaryota > Metazoa > Mollusca > Cephalopoda > Sepiida > Sepiidae > Acanthosepion > Acanthosepion pharaonis. The sequence continues at coordinate 3,936,463 of CAHIKZ030004332.1, read as the reverse complement.
TGTTTTAGATCTCATCTCTTGGTTTTGGTGATCTTTTTTAGATCTCATTTCACGGTTTGGTTGATCTGTTTTCGATCTCCTCTCTCGGTTTAAGTGATCTGTTTCAGATCTCATCTGTTGGTTTGGGTGATCTGTTTTAGATGTCATATCTTGGTTTGGGTGATCTGTTTTAGATCACATCTCTCGGTTTGGTTGATCTGTTTTAGATCTCATCTCTCGGTTTAAGTGATCTGTGTCAGATATCATCTCTTTGTTTGGGTGATCTGTTACAGATGTCATATCTTGGTTTGGGTGATCTGTTTCAGATCTCATCTGTTGGTTTGGGTGATTTGTTTTAGATGTCATCTCTTGGTTTCGGTGATCTGTTTTAGATCTCATCTCTTGGTTTGGATGATCTCTTTTTTGTTGATATTATCTAAAAGTGATCTGCTCGAATTCCAGGATCTTATACAATCTTATTTTTGCATTCTGTCTCACAGATTCTGGTTGGCGTTTAGACAATTTTCTAAATCCCAAACCATTGTATACTTCCCAGTAATCTTTAAATGACTCATGGATTATTTAATCCGACATTAATTCTTATACCTATATATAGTTTTAGTGTACGCCTTTCTTTGAACAAATATACTTTTTTTTAACAAAGTCAAATTAATATCTACCGGCCTAGAGATTGAATGTCTTACTAAAGAATATATCGAAAGGCATATTTTCTTTAATAAGACATTCATTATCTATGCCGGTAGATATTAATCCCACCTTAAAAAAAGAACGGCGTGTCTATTCAAATACATGTACTCCATAACGTTTATCTTAATAAGAAACAATTTCCAGTGAAACAGAATTTCCACGCATGACTGTTTTGAAATTCTATCGAATTTATTCTTTTTTTGCTGATTTATTCTTGCATCTTTGCATAGGCGCTATTTATTCTTCTGATGTGTGTTTTCTCTTTTCATATTTATATCTTTTTATACGCTTACTCGTGACTCATATTACAACTTATTCCATTTCTCTTTTCAAGTGTTCTTTTCACAACCATGCTAACGTTATTTCGTTTGAAATTCATTTCGATTTTCTCTCCATCTTCCTATATTTACTTTTATTTCTATAGGTTTTTATTCGTTTTGTTGCAGTTCCCAGCTGTTATGATCAATCGTTCTTGACTCAGCCGCGTAATTCCTCTTTTACCCTCTCTTATCTTCCAATAAACATCCGGCTTTACGAATGTTCATTTATTTTCGACTACTTCCACTCTCTTATCCAATTTAGGATTCAGACTAATTTCTGTAACTTTTCTTCTGTTTTCAGAACATTTTCTATCCTCCTGAGGATTTAGAGTATATTTTTCGTTCTCTTTTATTTGTTTAAATTGAATCCAGCATTCTCCGACATTCTGTTTGCGTCTTCTATTCCATACCCGAATGATTATTCAGTAGTTAAATTCTTTCTTCTAATTCTAATTTTTTCTCTTTTATAATACGTTGTTTTCATTTCTAAATTCTATTCTAATGTATCTGTCTATATTTCGGAGATGAGTTATTATGTACATTTTTTTAAATTATTCGGACTATTGTCCTCAACTTTTTCGCTATATTTACTAGAACGTTTCGGCCGATGTATGCTCCGGCTTTCTTCAGGTGGTTGGAATGTCGAACTGAACCCTTTCGCTCACTGGGGTAGACTGTTCTAGTTCCACGTACCATGTTTAATGGATGTCCGTTATCAGTTATCTCCTGTTAACTTCCTTCTGAAAGTTCTTGCCTTAACCGGGTATTGAACCCACACTCTTTAGGTCCTGTTCTGGATCTAACTAACGCCTTTATCCACTGTGCCATGTGTCCTTGAGTACACATAGCACAGTGAATTCTATTGTAATATGTCAAAATCCTTTCTTTTCTTTTTTTTTCTTTTTTTTTTTTTTTTGGCTTTATCTCATTTTTATTTTTGGCAAATAATTAAATAGTTTTTAAAAAAAAGTTGATCAGATCGTCGATAATTCTTGGAGAAATGGTGAATTTATATTTACCACTAATTTACAATTTTTGAAACTGAAATCGGGCAGTTTTGTTACTACTGAGAAAAAATGGAGGCAGTAAGTCCGAGATTTTTCTGAACAATGAGTCAGGTTGTGACACAAGATCGGTTTTTAACGTGGGACCCCGAGTATTTCCACTCGGGACGCTGGTCAAAGCTTGTCTTAGCTTGTCTAAGCTGGTCAAAGGTTTTCTAAGCTGTTCATAGCCGGTCATACCACCGCTACGTAACAGATGTCACGCAACGATGGCGGGGAGAACACAAAAGATGAGAGAAGGCTTCCAGCATTGAACAGATACTACATCTGCAACATCCATCCATGACTGATACTAAACCACTGACAATTTCCATTGACATAAAGAGGAATTATACTGAATCAATTGTTAGATGAGGTGCTAGGAAAGTTGTTTCACTGTGTCATGATAGATAATTTTTCTTGTCAGAATCTATTTTACAGTCTACCATTCGTCCTCGCTCTGAATATTACTGTCACATCAGGTCTGGTGCACCAGCCACATATTTAGAGATTCAAAGAAGCATCTGCAATGTTATTGGTCCTGATCTGCTATCTCGGCTTCAATCACTTTCGCACCGCCGTAATGTAGCTTCTCTGTGCCTTTTCTATAAATATTTTCATGACAATTGTTCTGACGAACTTTGCTGTATGGTACATCTACATTAATTTAGGACTAACCCAATGGTAAAAGAGGAAAGATTATACTGAATTAATAGCTACGTCTGCATCTAGGAAAGTTATTTCACTGTGTCATGCAAGACAGTAATACTTCTTTTTTATCTTACTATGTATAAGTCTACAATTCATCCTTGCTTTGAATATTGCTGCCATATATGATTTGATGCTTCCGCTATATATTTAGAGATCCTTGATAAAATACAAAGAACTATCGACAATGTGACTCTGGCCTGGAATCTCGGCTTCAGTCACCTCTCCGTAACGTAACTTCCCTGTGTCTTTTCTATAAATACTTTCATAATAATTGTGAACTTTCCTCTATGATAGCTCGACTTTATGAATTTAATGACAGTGCTAGATCGGCAGCAGGTTAACATTATTTTACAGTTGGTGGCTAAATGTAACCGTAAGTTCTATACTAACAGTTTCTTTTCTTGCACTTTTCGCTTGCGGAACTCTCAGATAAGTTTGATCTTCAAAAATTTAAATGTAATGTCAGTCATTATCTTCTGTCTTCATAATTGTTATGGGACCTTACCCATAATAACATAATGGACTATTCCATACGTAATAAATACTGCACCTCAAGAGAAAGCAGGGAGTCCATCCTGAAGTCTGGAGTGACGTCCGTCAGAAGTCAGAGCGAGCGAGTCAGTCAGTCGAGTCAGAGGCAGTCCGAAACAGAGTCGCGTTAAGACAATTACTACTAAACCTGATTGTTCGTACTAACACTTTCTACTTCTCTGTATATATTCCTGTTTGTAATATATCTGTGTTATTCCATACCTATGTTCGAGTTCTTCTTTATTGGTTCTACCTTGGAATAGTCCAACAATAGTCCGTGGTACAAGGAACCGGACCATAACAATAATTCTAGTTCTTTTATTACTCCTGTGCCTTAATAATGTTTCTTTTCCTATATTCTTTCAAAATCAGTAACCCCTTTGTGTCTTAGTGGCTTTATTGGCTTTCTAGGGGGACTAGATTAAAAATGGGATTTTTTTTTCAGTGAAAATATTAAATGGTTCAATAGAGTTAAGGTTTCTAGTTCAATTTGCCATACTAATTAATGATTTAATTAAGTTATCTTTCAGTACTGAATTGTTTCTTTTACTTCATCTCCGTTGGGAATAAAAGTGGTTGTTTTTTTTTTGTCTCTCATTATTCCTTTCATTGTCTTGATTACCTTTTTTTCCCGACTTTATTGATGAATCTGTTGTGCACTCGAGTTAGTTTCATAACTGCTTCTATATCATCATGCACGCTTTCAAAATGAATGGAACGATTCTTCTTTTCTTTGCTTGCATTCAAAAATTTGTAAGCCAGAAAGCAATTTCGCCGATTTCTTTTGCTTGCTCAGAACATCACCGGATTCTCAAAATGAAAGACGTTTTGTTGTTTCATATTTGTAGCATTCTTTTCATGGAGCCCTTACAACTTACTTTTAAAATAGCAATAAAACAAGTTTGTTGTATTCTTTGTGAAAAAATTGTTGTTCGTTAGGCCATCAGTCACGTTACTTTTGCCGATTCCAGCAACACGTAACAAATGTTTATTATTATTTTATATATATTCCTTCATTTCACTGTAAAGGCAGATTAAAATATCATAAGAGAAAAGCAACAAGAGACGAAGGAGAATGAAATGCATCTAGCCAAATTGACACATGAAATAGCGACGCGGTACATTAATGGGCACTGTGACCAGAAAGAATTTTTTTTTATCATTTCTTTCGCATATTACAATAGATTAAGCACCACAGACTATGAATATAATTTCTTTTTTTTTTCTTGATTTTATAAAAGTTAATAGGAAGTCCAGTTTGCTATGTAAATTGATCCCCCGACGGAAACCAAAACAAAATATGTCTCATACCATGTGATTTCTTGAAATTTGCATATATATATATATATATATATATATATATATATATATATATTATAAATTAACTGATTTAAAAAATATGGTTTCATCGCTACTCATTAATTACCATGTTTCAAAAATATAAACTAAAAACTTGAAATTCAATTATATAATTAAATCAAAAGCATTAGTTCTGTTTCAACTTCAAGCGAATTTTGGAACCATATTTTTAAATCAGTTAATTTATAATATTTATTCTCTGTAAATTTACATTGAGCACTGTTTTGTAAAAATAAAAATATCAATAAGAACTCCGGATTATATATCTTACTGTTTTTTTTTTTTTATATATATATATATATATATATATATATATATATATATATATAAGATTGTGCTTTTAGGCAGCAATCATGCTTTTATACAAGTTTCATTAAAAATGACTGACAATATACTACCGTTAAATTTTTTTAATTTTTTATTTAATTTTTCTTGTGTTGTTATAATTTTCTTCTTTTCTGGCCATAAATTATCTAGAAATTGAATATTATGTATGTCCGAATGCCTTCGGCTATACTGTTAGCAATTATCAAGTATGATTTTATTTTTACTTTTAACTGAATATACGGAGTGTTTTAGTTATGTACACTGCGTGCAAAATTATTATTGAGATAACTTTTTTTATAATATTTCAAAAACCGTCCAATCAATTCACACAAATTTTTCACACTATGTTGGCAACACTGACCTGCGTAATCACTGAAATTTTCCTACTGATCTGCGCAATGTAAACAAACTGGCGCCATATTTGTTATCAGTACGTTGATTTGAGCGTGCCAAATTATTAGAAAGGTTTAGTAAAATTCCCAGAATTGAGCACACAAAACGTTTATTAATGTTGCACATGAATGTTTATGATCAAAAGAAGCTAATAAATAAGATAATCAAACAAATAATAACAGATACAAACAAAGGCGCAGTTTTAAACAAAGTAATAGGGAATGTACTTTCCCTGTCTTGAAATTAAAAAAAAAAGTCGACGATCCATAGAATTTGTTAATTATAGGATGTCATCTGCTGTAAGGCCGCGAGATATGTCAAGAATTGCTTCCCACAACTCAGCGTTGCTCCTGAATTGTTGTCAGTTGACGTACATTCTTCGCTTCCTGATACTCCAAAGGTTTTCGATTGGGTTCAAATCCGGAGAATATGCTGGCCACTTCATTTTTCGAGGTCCATCGAAGCCTAACTGTTTCAAATATTCAGTAGTCTTGTGAGCAGCATGTGAGGGAGCATTATCTTGCATAAAATCAATGGCCCTTCTGAAGGCAACTCTTTACCTTTTCATCCACGGTTCAAGATGCTCCTTCATAAACGCTATGTATGCATCAGCAGTCATTTTGACGCCATCTGGTACTCTCCATGAGCCCACTAATGTTTTTCCAATAATACCACCCAGATCACCATCTATCTGGCCCATCAAGTGTTGCTCGAGTTTCGTCTTTGAACAAAACTTTAGAGAAGTCAATCTTCATATTGTCCTCGGCCCATTTCAATCGATTTTGAATGTGATTTCTCGTCAACGGGGGCTTCGATACAGGTTGTTGCTATTTCCCTCAGATACCGACACCGAGTACTTTTAGACACAGTAGAATCCCCAATGCGACTGAAAAGCTCTTGACTGGTCAGTCCAGGTTTCTTTGTGGCCCCTCGTTTAAGTCGTGACATGAGACGACGTGAAATAACCCTTGGCTTACATTTATCTGCCCTTTTGCGTACTTGTGCAGGGTCGGCGTTTTTCACTGTTTGATGACACCTCCCTATCATTTTAGAAATTTCTAGGGTAGATTTACCTTTTGAGAGTTCTGAGGTGATAGTTTTCTTTTTAGCATCACTTAAACTGCTTTTATGGCCCATCTTTTTACTAAATTCTTACACTTTTCTAATAATTTGGCACGCTCAAATCACCGTGCTGATAACAAATATGGCGCCAGTTTATTTTCATTGCGCAGATCAAGTCGAAAATTTCAGTGATTGCGCAGATAAGTGTTGCCAACATTGTGTGAAAATTTGGTGTGAATTGATTGGACGATTTTTGAAATATTATAAAAAAGTTAACTCGATAATAATTTGGCACGCAGTGTATTCCTCTAAACCTATATATTTACATAAGATAATTAAATAAAAAACTTACCCGCAGTACCTTGTCAGACTTTTTTAATGAAACATATACGATATACCCAATATTAAAACAATAATATCTAAATTCATACATATATATACATTTATATATATATATATATATATATATATAGTGTGTGTGTGTGAGAGAGAGAGAGAGAGACAGAGACAGAGACAGAGAGAGAGAGAAGGAACCTGGTTAGACGATATGCCCAATATTAAAAAAAATAATAATTTAATAAAACAAATTCTATTCCTGATCTAAAGTCTTGATCTATACTGATATGAACAGAATTTGAAAAACAAATTATTTCTGGTCGCTGTGACAACTAATCAACTCCGTCAAAAGAATTACACACTAGAAAAAAATGATTAAATCCAAAGAGAGAAAAGAAAAATGTCCTTTATGTGCTTCCATATTCGTTTTGTCTTCTTATTCTTTTCCGTTAAGAATCACGTGCAATGCTCAGGAGCATTTGCTACGATTAGAATAAAGAGGAATCTCGAAAGAGTTCCTTCTGCATTCAAATGCAGTGCCAACATGCAGTATTGAAAACTTTAAAATGATTTTCTGAAAATATATGTTCAAACTCTATTTCAAAAAAAAAATTTGAAAAATACTTGTAAAAAATTCCTGCAGCAATTTAAAATCGAAAGTGACTGCACGAATGCCGGAATAGCAATATGGCGACGATAGTTAAGGTAATGGTTGGAAAAAACAAAAACAAAGATAAAATTTATTCAACCAAATCCAAATATTCACTGCGGGATAAGATCTATTTTTAATCATATTTATATCTAAGAAATTTCGCTTGGTATAGCAGTAACTAAATATTTACAAAACCAAGAGGCGACAATTATAAATACAAAATTCAACTCAAGAGTAATAGTTTGATAGATTATGTGCAAGTAGATTAACTCTTACCGACAAGAAAAGTGAAATCGGCGACGCGAGTTCAAATTCCGGTCTAGTTTGTTGCATTTCTACTTATAGATTAAATAAGCGGGTAGGCTGGGCTTACTAGGCCTGGTTGGTAACCAGTCTAGAAGGCGGACTATTATGAAGTCAAAACAAGGGAAAAGACAATAAATTGCTTCACTGTCTTTCCCAAGAAGGGGAACATTTAGAGATATTAAAGAAAGGAAACTGTGGAGAGTCGTGTTCGCTTACGCCCTGAAAAGCATTTTTGAAAAATATATATAAAAAATATATATATATATATATATATATATATATATATATATATATATATATATACGAATGACGATATATATATATATACGAATGACGATATATATATATATACGAATGACGAAAATTATCGAATTTCTTAATATTTATATTCTCTCCCTCTCTCACTCTTGCTCTCTTCATATATATATATATATATATATATATATATAATGGAACCACTTTAAGGTTCCATGCCCGTCAAAATATATACATATGTATGAAGAGAGCAAGAGTGAGAGAGGGAGAGAATATAAATATTAAGAAATTCGATAAATACATGGAACCTTAAAGTGGTCTGTTTTCATTCAAATTTTTTTGCTCTGAATTTACATTGAGCTCTCTGGATATCATCCTCCTTTGGTCTAGCCATACGGATTACCTAGTTTTGCATAAACTACATATATATATATTTAAAACTATATTTCTGCATATATATATATATATATATATATATATATATATATATATATATATATATATATATGTGTGCAGAAATATAGTTTTAAAGTGTAGTATATTTATGGGATAGAGTGCTCAATATCAGAGATAGAGCGCATGAAAATATAAATATAAAAATGAACATTGAAGTCAGAACTCTGAGTGTTGACTTCAATGTTCACATATATATATATATATATGTGTGTGTGTGTGTGTGTGTGTGTGTGTGTGTGTGTGTGTGTGTGTGTGTGTGAAAAATATATAGAAAATAGGAAAGAACTCGTTAGGTAAATAATCCAATGTTCTTTAGTATTTTTGTTATTATTTTTAAAAAATAGTGCTCGATACAAAAGTAGAGCATAAATATAATTATTTATTTAAAAATATGATTCCAACACGCTACATAAGAGTTTTGATGTTTCAAAACATCTTCAAATGGAACAGAGATTAGTAATTTAATTCAAATAACTATATTGAAGCTTTCGGCTCTTGTTTTGAAACACGAGAACTCTTATGAAGCGTGTTGGAATCATATTTATATATATATATATATATATATATATATATATATATATATATATATATAAGCATGTTTAGTTGAATAATCTGAACATAATGTGTCTATTTATTTTTAATTTAATCTTCCCAATTTAACGGATCAAATTTTTAATGTCGTTATTAAACTGATTAAGGAAGAAGTCGTAGTTTTCGTCATTTCTTTTGTTTTCCCAAGTCCATTCAGTCTCATACAATATCATCTTCAGGCCTAAATTGCTAAGCCAAAAAATAATGTAATTGATAGTTGTGAATTTTTTTGTAAATGTGCATGAAACGCGCTCTGTTATAGTTAGGAACATTATGAACACGCTGCCTTATAGTCAATTCAAAAATTAACAGTTAACAATAATATGCATGTAAGGAAGCTAACTTAATTTATATTTTTTATTATTAATATTTTGATTACTCAACCTGTAATTTTTTTTAAATTATAAAAACATTTTTTTTACAATTTGATCATCCCAAAACATTGCTTTTATAGGTATTTTAAAACATTGTCGCTATACTCATAATTAATCTTATTTAGTGTTTGTTGTATTTTTTATATAGCAGACTTCAAGAATTTTAAGTCTTTGTTTTTTATTTTCATGGTGGCGTATACTTGTATTGCCAATTAATATTTCTCTAAAATTGAATGTGGACAGGAATGTTCCTTTAAAGGTCGTGCTATGGAATTTGAATGTGTAATGTAAGCCTCCTTATAATGTTGTTGTTGTGAAACCAACATATATATTTTTTGTCGGAGATACAATCTCCCAAAAGATATTTAAATTGATATACAAGGTTTGCCTTTTGCAAAACAATAGTTGATGGAGAAGAGTTATTGCGAATGATTAAGGTGGTTGTATTAAATTTAGTATAATTAATTTTATTTTTTTTTACTGGGATCAAAAGAGAATATATTAGTTCCTATATATATATATATATATATATATATATATATATATATATATATATATATATATATATATCGACTGCGGAGGTTTCCAGGCTTATCAAAGGCCTCGATTTTACGAAGGTTGCTGGTCGGAATAAAATCCCTGTCTCAATAAATTTGGTATAGAATTCTTCCAATGTTGGTAAAGCTTTTTAACTGGAGAAATGCTTCACTAGCCCATCAGATGTGTATCGTTGTATCCTCTTCTGTGTCATCGGCAAACCTTTTGTAGTTATCATCAACAAGAAATTTGTTGATCATCTCAACGGAAACAACCTCCTTAGCGACAAACAGTGTAGTTTTCTCTCCTCTAGATCCACTGCTGATGTGTTAACGATTATAGTGCATAGAAATTGTTATAAATACCAACCTGCGAGACTTCCTACGGAGACAGTCGACACGCAATCTCTGACTGTGTGCCACTTCTGTCGACCTCTCTGCTTTGAAGGCAGGAATACGGACGAAGCTTTGCCGAAGGGAAGAGTTTCGTCCGGGGAGGTAGACAGACTCTGGACCCGTGGCTCTCGGGGGACCCACGTTAAACTCGGCCTTGTTCTTCATATATCCCTCGAGTGGGGAGGGCTGTTAATTATTAACAGTCGAGACGAAGTGTAACCAGACAGTTTCGACGGACACTCCGATCTGCTGACTAAATAACACTCTTACTTTGTATATATCAGTTATTTCAATACACTTGTTCAACCTAACTTTTTTTTCCGTGTTCTTTCTTTCTGGCCCCTAATAGGCCACAGCATAAACACATCTCGAAAGCGATCCCTATAGATAATTTGAAGGCATAGGAGATTGCTACACAAAGTCGCCAGCTATGGAATCTCTAAAAGAGTCTTCTCAGTTATCAAGCCCTTCCTATCATGTAGGCCTATTTTGCTTTATGTTAACGATCTAAGAACGTTAAAAGATCTCTAGTAAATATAAAGACAGATGATACGACGGTTTCGGGATACACCTCCATATATCTGGATGACCAGAGCCTGGCAGTTGATCTTTTCTCTGACCTAAATCTCACAGCGCAGTGGCCTGTATTATTCCATACCCAGAAAACAAAGATAGCTACGTTTCATCACCAACATTTGCTCAAATCCTGATGAACTGTCCTATACTCAAAGAACCTCCTGAAACTGAAATGGCAAACGCCTATTCCAGACCTGAAATGAAAAATCGCTAAGAATGCTGGTAGGTTCCTTGTATCTCCCCAGAAAATACTTTATCTCTCCTTTCATGCTCTATATTTAAAAGAGTCTGATCAAATCTAGAATTGTGGACTGCCGCCATATCTGGGCTGGTACTAATCAGTTATCATTGTCCAGCCAAGACAGATTTCAAAAGCGATTACGTAGCCTTGTGGGTGATGAACTATTCTCCACCCTGAAACTCTTATCCCACAGACGAAACTTTTGTAGCCTATCACTATTACTATGGGAAATGTTCAAACGGATTACAGTCCTAGCTACTAAGATCGTAACAGCTAGGACCCACCAGACTGCGTTCATGGCGCTAAATCATCCCCATTCACTTCGTATACCCTTGAGTAATTTCCACTTGGAAAACTACTTCCCCGAAATATTAATATGTGCAACAGACTCCCGAAAGAGTGTTTTCCTAATTTCTTCAATGTTTGCTTAATCAAGAGAGTCGACTGATACACGTCCTCATAATATTCACTTCTTATTTCCTCCACCCTTACAGTAATCTCACTCCGTAACTTGTGTGATCCTTGAGCCTAGTACTAGGTAAAATATACACACACACACACACACACACACACACACACACATATATATATATATATATATATATATATATATATATATATATATATATATATTAATGAAGTTATTTGGTAATCCGTGTGGAGGATTCCAAGGAGGATGTAACCCAGAGATCTCAATGTAAAATCAGAGCAAATATTAATTATATTAAGAAACAGTCAACTTTAAGAGTTCATGGGATTATAATTTATTTTCTTAGGACCGATATTTGGGGCCTAATTCATCAGATCTCCATTTTCATACAAAAATATGGATGACAAATTTTTCCAAACTTAAAAACTTACATATTTTTAATTTATGCACACGTGTTTGAGCAGGCAGTTTTAAATTGGTATAAGGTGATAGAGAGAGGAGGAGGAAGACAATAGATAGATGTGATCGAAATTAGAGAGGGAAAGGAGAGGTAGGAAAATGTTTGTATCTATCTAGAAAATAAATTATAATCCCATGAACCCTTAAAGTTTTCTGTTTCTTTATATATATATATATATATATATATATATATATATATATATATATATATTAATTTTTTTTTTAGACGTTATTTTTTAAGTGGATACTGATATTTGAGTAGATGCTCTGTTTTTTATTTATTTATTAACCAATATATTTATTTATTTACATCTTCCGGCCTAGCACAGGGTATATATTTCATATTTTTCTAGCAAAATTTCTCGAATATTCAGGCAGTAGATGTAAATAAATAGATATACCGTTTAATAAATAAATATAAACTGAGAATCAGACAAATTTTAGGAATTGAAGGAAGAAAATTTAAACCCACAAATAGTCTGGAAAATTATAGGTTCTGCAAAAATTCCGCAGTTTTAGAGATCGGTGTGATTTATGCTTCGAAGAAAAAAGTAACATAATAAAATACAATAATGAAAGCCAACTACTGAACCAGAGGAACGAATTAGTGTTTAAATGTGGACACAAAAACAAATTCAAATTTTCATAAGGTAGTTTTGCTTTAATTAGCTACCCAAAATGACACCCGACTTCCATCTCCTCTAACTCTTCAAATGTCGACAAAATAAACCAAAAACTAATTTTAATTCCGATAGCGGAATTTCTCCCCTCTAAAACCTTTTATACTATATTAATTACAATTGATAAACATTCATCTACTTTAGAATATTTTCCTAACTCTATTTCTATTAATCCTTTATGTCTCTTTCGTTATATGAATTTTAAATTTACTTTGGGGTTCCGTTTTTAATTTCTTCTTTAATTTTAAATTTAAGTTAAAAATCGAGTTTTCTTCTCATACCCCCCAATTTGTCGTCGTAAGGTTAATATTCTGTTTTTTTTAATAAAACTTCTTCCCTTTAAGATAGATACCTACGACCCTGCCTCGTCTCTAGCGTCTGACTGAAACAGTTAAAAGTATAATCTCTATATTAGAGGTTTTCGGCAAGTTAAGGTTTAAGTTGACTCTTTAGCTTCCAATCCTAATTCTTCACAGTTAACTGCTACATCCCTCTTCTTTAAACTTACGCACATGGATTCATTTTATTCCACACCCGATTTGAAAAGACAGATGGCCACTTTCGTCGTCTGCCGAAATAGCTTATTCCCCATATGAGCTAAAAGGATTTGTTTGATTATTAATTATATTGTGCTGTATAAGTTAAATAAAATACATCCAGCTTTTTTTGTAGATCCGTTTTAATATTTTCATATTACTAAGATCTATTTGGATTATATATCAAAAGAATTTTTACATTACTATTTATATATATATATATATATATATATATATATATATATATATATATATATACCTGGGTTTTGTGTGCGACTTAAGTTTCGCTGGTTTTCAAGCTCATCGAGCACAAAATATATTTTATGTTTTTATAAAAATACACAGATGTCACTTGGGAGGAACGCAGTTTGACCGATCAAAAATTAAAAAAACGTACAGGTAGGGTACATTTTTTAAAAAAAAAAAAAAAGAAAAATTTTAAAAAATAAAAATAAAGAAATAAAGTGAAAAAAGAAATTTAAAATCTAAAATTATTACTGGAGGCGCTGCTCAGGTTCTGATAAAGTAACGCTTCCCGGATTAAAGGAAAATAAGCGTATATGAAACCTAAAGCTTAATAAAAGAAAAATATATCATAATAAAGAGGAATTTAATCTGGCTTCCAGGATTTTAAGCGAAACAATTTTCTGTGCTTACAGGCGATCATGAGTTCATTTTGCTTATTAAGTATACTTATATTGTTAATATTTTTGAGGATGAATTTTTTCTAATAGATATAGATTGTATCGAACCCTCCCCACCCTGCCGGAAAATAGTTTGGTTTTGCCTATGAATTCCCAATTTACATGTCTAAGCATCTGTTTTGATACTCCAGTAAAACTTAGAGGGTGCTGTGGCGATTTGATAGGAATGACTGGATTAAATCAAACTATCGTCCTGAAATACCGATGCCCTGAACATTAAGTAGAAGACCATCAGGGCAAACACTGTCAAACGCCTTTGAGATATCTAGAGCCTCAGCTCGAGCTTCGCCGTTATTATCAAGAGCTTGATATTCAGTGATGGCCGTAAGCCCGTCAGCAGTAGACCGGACAAAATGGAATCCATATTATTTGTCAGTGAATAGGCCGTGAGAGGTAAGACGCTTAACCACTGAAGCATTGATTAAAGCCTCGAATACTTTGTAGAAAAGCGGTAGGAGACTAATAGGACGATAGTGGGGTCAAACGGTTCTCCAGAGTTCTTAAAAGCATGAACTACAGAGAAGGACTTCCAACAAGCTGGAAGCAGCGAGGCAATAGTTGTAGAATTTGGAAAGAACCAGAGCCAGCTCAGGAGCACATTTGTTTAGGACGACGACTGGGATCCCGTTATCTTCACTTGCCTTATGGGAGTCTAGTTTAGAAATTATATCATAAAACAAGTGACGGGGTTATACGCATATCATTCAGTATAGCCTAAATTGTAGAGGGAAAATCAGACTCCAAATGAGTCGAGGGCTGAGTTGGAAAAGAATTTCCGAGCAAAGCATTTAAACTTATATACTGTATATGCCAGGTCTTTGAATTAATTGAATAGAGGAGAGATTGAAGATTTGTCACAAATAATCTCCAGAATCGATCTTGCGAGATGCTATATGTTGTTACATTCTATCAGCAAACAGTAACCTCACTTCATTGAAGACATCCTCGCACTAATTACGAGCAGAGACAAAGAGACGTCTGTTCCAATCAGATGTGTCGCTCTAGTACAGCCGGAAGATGTGATTGCTGTGGGCTATAACGACCGAGTATGCAGATGAGAAGCAAGGAGATGAACGCGGTTTAACTTGATATTTCTTTGCTGGAATGAAAGCATCGATGACGTCTCTCACCGAGGAGGAAACCTCAGATGCGCATTTTTTGAACAGGGTGATTAAAAATTTCTTTCAAAGGGACGTCACGAAGGAAATCACGGAACGAGTCGCAATCTACTCGTTGATAACATAAAGATGCTCTGTTAATAGCAGGTTCTTGGTTGGCGGGGGAGCGGAAGGAGATGTTTACAGACTGTACCACATGATCAGAGTTGCCAAGAGGGCAGCGTTGTGTAGTACGAAAATAGTCAGGGATAGAAGTGAAAAAAGAGATCTAAAAGAGAAGCGTGTCCGTCAGGGTTACTGGGGAAGCGCGTGGGGAAGTCAACCATTTGTGTAAGAGATTGAGTGATTGGGGGTTTGGATGCCAGTGAGGTCGGTGACAGAGTGTTTAATCCACCTAGTTTGGTGCGCATTAAAGTCACTGAACACAAACATGTTTGCAAACGGGAGTAGGGGGATGACCTTGTCTATATTATCGGGAAATACTATCTAGCACGCAACAGTCTTGAGGGGAAGGGGAACGGTAGAGAATGAAGAGATATCTGACTGAGCTAAATAGAGAGAGACGGGGACACACGTAAAAATAGTCTGGGGATTCAAGAAAGAGTTCCCTAGCCAGTGAAAGATTTTCGCGGATATAAACTCCGCTGCTGTGCTTGTGGACTTTAGAGTCTTTTTAAGGAGAGAAATGTAGCCAGGAATCGAGAAATCAGAGGAAGGGATTGAAGAGTTAAGATTAAATTAACAGAGAGCTAGGATGCCCGGAGACTTTTCGAAAAGGAACGATTCCACGTTGCAAAAGTTGGTACAAATACCACGAATGAGTGAAAAAGAAATGTTAAGGTATTTAGGTGATTTTTGCTGAGCTAGTTTAAGTTTATATTTTTGGTTGTTTATAGTCATGATGGTAAATTAAAGGCCTAGGTTAGTAGTAGCGGTCGGTCATTTAATGTAATATGTGAGGGAAGGGAACTGGTGCAGACTGTAACATAGTGTGACCTCGGGGTTGTCCACCAGAAGTGCATGCAGGGACACCCTTCCATGCGCGACATCACACTGCAAGAACCCCGATAATTATGCAACTGTTGAGAAGAGCAGTCTCTCAAGACTCTATGCAAAAGTTCGGGCTGCTAACTACCAGTCAGGAACAGCAACCAGAAAATTACCAACTCGGTACCCGCAGAATGAAAAGACATTGCCACCATCCACATAGATAGATAGATAGATAGATAGATAGATAGATAGATAGATATGGGCTGAGTTAGATATATGCCAAGATAGATAGATAGATAGATAGATAGATAGATAGATAGATAGATAGATATGGGCTAAGTTAGATATACGCTGAGATAGATAGATAGATAGATAGATAGATAGATAGATAGATAGATAGATAGATATGGGCTGAGTTAGATATACGCTGAGATAGATAGATAGATAGATAGATAGATAGATAGATAGATAGATAGATAGATAGATATGGGCTGAGTTAGATATACGCCAAGATAGATAGATAGATATACGCTGAGATAGAAAGATATATAGATAGATAGGAACAGACATAGATAGATAGATAGATAGATAGATAAACGCTGATATATATATATATATATATATATATAAGGAGAGAGAAAGGGAAGGAGGCAGACAGACAGACAGACAGATAGATGTGTGATAATATCAATTTATATTCATAAACGACTGACTGTATATAGTATATATTGAATATGACAAAAAGTAACGAAGACCGATTTACAAGAAGTGCTTCCTGACAATTTCTTTTCTAACGCCATAGAGTATCGTACAGTAAATATGAGGTAGGGTTGACGAAAATTATTACTTTTCTCCTCGCTCTTTGCAATGGATGTGGAGATAACTTTGGAGTGTCGTGAAAAACGTAATCATCAAGATAATGTATAATATTATCTCAGTTAAAAAAAGAAAACTTTTTCACAGCGGGCGTAACGTGACTGGAAAGTTATGATATATAGGCAAAAACGGGAAAGGTAGCATGTAAGAAAGAAAGGGAAAGAGTTAAAGAAGGCGCAATGAAGAGAGAGGGACAAAAAGAGAAAAACAAAGTATGAGGGATATAGAGAGAAAAATGCCTTGAGTGAGAGAAAGTGAGTGAATAAAGGGTGAGAGAAGGGGGGAGAGAGAGAAATAAAGTGTGAGATATAAAGAAAAAAAGAAAGCATGAGAAATAATGTTTGAGTGATAAAAGAAGAGAAAGGTGAGAGATAAAGAAAGAAAAATAAATAGTTAAGAAAAAATACAGAGTTAAAGAAAGGTTAAAAGAGAATAGAAAATGTCGGAGATAAAGAGAAAGAAAGAAGGGTGAATGAAAAAAACAGAAAGAAAAAGTGAGGGATAAACAGAAAGAAAGAAAGATTAAGAGATAAGCAGAGAGGAAGAAAGGATGAGAAATAAAGAGAGAGAGAAAAATAAAGTGTGATAGATAAAGAAAAAAAATAAAGTGAGGGAAATGCAGAAAGAGACAAGAATGATCCTGTTGTACATCTCGAGATTCTTGACAAAATCCAAAGAAGAATCTGTAATATAATCGATCCTGACCAGACATCTCGATCTCAGTCACTTTCTTGCCAACGTGACATGGCTTCCTTCTGCTTCTCTACAAATATTTTCATGGCAACTGCTCTGAAGGGCTTTTTTCCCTAGTGCTCCGACTCCATGAATTTAAGCATGCTACTAGATTGGCATCTAGGTCCCACAATTTTACTGTTGAAATAGCTAAATGAAACCGCCACTTCTTTTCTCGCACTTCCCACCTGTGGAACTCCCTTTAGTTTACTTGCTTCTATGATAACTACCATGTCACCCCATGCCTGGCAGTGGTACTGCCGCCTTGCTTGGGATGAAATGATTAAAAAAAAAGAGAGTGAAAGAGATGAAGAGATAGAAATAACAGATGAGAGAGAGAAAAGAGAAGGGAAAGGTGACAGATAAAGAGAAAGAGAAATGCAGGGTGAAATTTAATGAGTGACATACAGTATACAAGAAGTGAGAGAATCATAAACATAGAATGGAAGATATATATATATATATATATATATATATATATATATATATATATATATATATATATATATAAATAGTGATGGATATCCCCTGACTTGTGCCTTTCTGACTGAAACATTGAGATGGATAAATTGTGCAGAGGGACATGTCGGTGCACACGCGCAATATGAAAAATTCTTGCACCAATATAATATATATTTTAAGACATTTTATACATTCTTTTTATAGATGCAAATATTTAAGTAAATGCTCTGTTTATAATAAACAGTATTCATAATATTTATCGGCCTAAATGCCCGAGAAATTTTCATAGAAAAGCGACAGGAATCGAACCTGTATTCTATAAGGAACCATCATATCGCCAGACGAGCCTTAACCGATTGTGCCGCAGAGGATCATTCGGTAGGCAGGTCGATTTTATTGCTTTTAAACTACAAGATTAAAATCGACCTTGCTGGAGGGCGAATATTTTCTATGAAAATTCCTCGGACATTCAGGCCGGTAAATGTTATCAATTCTGTTTATTATAAACAGAACATTTACTTAAATATTTGTATCTATAAAAAGAATGTAAAAACATAAAAATGTCTTAAAATAATTGTCGGACATTGTCCATTTCTAATATATATATATATATATATATAATATATATATATATATATAGGTAAAAAAATCCGTGGGTAAGTAATCCAAGTAGATCGTATTAATACAAAATATTAATATATATATATATATATATATATATATATATATATATATATATATATATATATATATGCTATTAGTGGAATTTTTTATTTATAATTTTCAATTGTGTAACTTTAGATATCTGTTATATTCACTACTAAATTAGGTGCATTGACAAGAATGAATGTAATTATTTTTGTGTAATATAAATATCAATCTATGCTCATATATATATATATATATATATATATATATATATATATATATATATATATATATATATAAAAAGATATTTATATTACGCAGCAAATAATTATATTCATATATATATATATATATATATATATATATATATACATTTTCTTATTACTTTAAATGTTATATTTAGTGAATTCATGTGTTTGAGCAGACATCTCTGTTTTGGATTTGCCATCAAAATGAATCCATTTTTTTCTGGAAATGACTGAAAAAAATCGCTACCCACAAAATTTTCATTATTTATACAATAATAAATGAATTGTATACTGAATAGTTTATTTTATTAGAGAACTTTTGGAAAGTATTTGGGGAGTCAGATTCAATCACTCTTTCAAAGTTTTGTGTTTCATTTTTAATTTACTTAGTATTTTTACATTTATATATAAAAAAAATCCTTGAAATGCTATTTCAGTCAAAATAATTATGTGCGATTAAGTGTGAGCATACAGAAAATTCGTTCTGAAACTTACAGAAATAATTCAAGAAAAAATAATTTCTTTGAGAGTTGGTGTTTGCGTAATTTAATAAAACCTATTATCTTCTTTCAGAGTGAACAATAAAAAAGATATAAACTGAATATTTATGTTATTAAATTTATTTTTTTCAGCACGATTTTGAAAGTCAGGCCGTTACAGTTTACAAGAGGTTGTTTTTTTGCGTTTTTTTTATTGAATAATGGTAGGTTTGAAGACTCGATAAATAAATTTTAATGCTGTGTGAAGTTTTTTATAAGATTCTTTTTTGTAACTTTTAAATTATTTTTTTTCTACGGAAATTCAAAAAGGAAATATTTCTGAATTACCTGATGGATTACTCTTCGACGGGTTACTCTTCCTTATCGGAAGTAATACACTATTAATCTAATATCAATTTAAAATTTATCATTCTTAATCAGTCAGTCTGTTTTGTGTTTTTCAATCCATTGATACGAGTATATTTTTTGTGTATCTGCCTTTTCCTGTTCATTTAATAAGCAATGTTTATGTTAATATTAAATTTATTTTAATCTGTCGGTAACATTTTCCGTGTTTATTTAAAATAAACGTTTGCATGATGTTTGGAGATGTCTATAATTTTTATGACAATTAAGTCTAAAAGAAATCAAAGTGAAATCAATCAATTAATCTTATCGATTCAATAATTCCTTATCACGTTCACCATTTTGATGTTTGTAGAAATTTCGTTATTCTAATAAATTTTCTTAAATTCAGAATAATAAAAAAAAGTCATTAAATAATTCATAACATGAAACAGGTAAAAAAAAAATAATCAAAATATAAATGCAATGAATTAGACTCAAAATTACCACTTCACTAGTTTTTAATTAATTTATTTTTTTTATATTTCTAATTCAATATACGAATAAATTTATTAATTCTACTGTCACAACTAGATGTATAGAGAACCATATTCTTAAATCATTGTACCGGGTGTAACAGCAAAATTGTCCAATTGTTAGATTAAGATTTTAACTGTTGTATCTTAGAAATGATTAAAGATATTCTACTGGAATTTTCCGAGGTTTTACAACTCTATTGAACTCTATTTTGAGCAATAAGAATGTATAATTACTCTCCAAGCTTAACAGAAGTATTGTGATGAAATCGATCATAAACGAAAATGACATGTTCATCATCAATTAATCATATTTAAGGATCGGAAGCTCATAAGGATCGAAATATAGTTCAACGATACATTCATTATTCCAGGGTCGTTTTCCAACTTATTCAAGATCATCTTCGCCCTTTCTAACTGTTGTGGAGTGATTTCACAGTGGAGGCTTGTATTTGTACTAAGTCGGTCCTAAAATAGGTTCGACGTACAAAACGTTAGGAACTTGATATAATAGGTATGACGCAGAGTAATCTAGTTGTGGTCGCTGATACTTTAATATTCGACTAACTGTCGTCCGAAATCGACCGACTGACTGACTCCTCGTTACTATTACTACTCCTACTTATTATAGGTGGGAGAGTCTATTAACTACAGAATAGGTGTGTTTCCACTATAACACTAACACCTTCTTTCTGTCCTGGAGTAGCAAGGTGCCTTACAGGTTTCACGTACAATTTCATTTTAAAGTCTTTTTTCACTGCTCTTTGGACTGTCATGGCTGAAACTCCTCGCTCACCTGCTAAAAGGCTTATGGATTGAGTTGGATCTTTTCTAATTGATCTTATTAACTCTAAGTTCAAATGATGATACATCTTACTGTTTTATCCTCTTGATCCAGTTTTCCACTCTACAGATCCCTCTTTTTTAAAATTATTCACCGTTCCCTTGATGGTTCTTGAATTGACTTTCAAGATGGAAGCCAATGTTTGAATGTTGGTACCATTACTGAAGGCCTGAATGATCTTTTTCCTCCCACCATTGCTCATTTGGGAAGATGGTGAAGCTGACACAAAACGATTTTAACCTGTTCTTTTTCTAGCTGAATAAATCATCGTGTTTTTCAAAGATTCTTATGACAAATGGTGCCAAGATGGCTAAATATCAAATCCGAAAATCAGAAAAAAAAAACTCTATGAGTTTCGTGGTTTTTAGATATTAAACATTTTGTGACATGGACAGTTATGCTGTTACACCATTTGGAGAATTCTGCTGTTACACCCGGTATATATATATATATATATATATATATATATATATATATATATATATATATATGTGTGTGTGTGTGTGTGTGTGTGTGTGTGTGTGTCTGTGTGTGTGTGTGTAACAATTTCAGATACAATATGTCTCTAAAATGACAGTATGAATACAAACAAATAGAAAACATATCTTTGCCAACGCGTTTCGTCCTCTGTTAGACTTTATCAAGGCAAATGCAAGGATTTTATTTTGGAACAAGTATTTATACAGCAAAGATATTATTATTTTTTCTAAATTTTTCAGTTTAGAAACACTCAGCAATATTGAGCAGGTTAACTGAAACGTCAAGCAAGCTGTGGCTGGTGGTAAGTGATACAATTCAATGCCTAATAAACGAAAGTAAGTGAGGTTTTAGTATTGTGGGTCGGGAAAGGGGATCGACAAATTAGTATTTAAATTAATTTCGTTTTGAATTAATTTATGTTATCTTTTTTGAGTGACATGAGGTCATGGGCTTAATCGTTTTTTGTTTTGTTTTTTTTTGTTTGTTTTTTTTTAACATTTTTGTAATTTTGTATCTTGGCTTGAGAAAGTAGTAATTCTTCAGGAATGGAGATATTGGAAAAAATCCAGACGCCGGTTTATATTTTGATAAGATTCAATAACGATACTTTCGAGAATTTTCATTCTAAGTTACTTTTTATTTCACTAAGTATGCAGTTCTTTAAATCAAAGTTGTGGTTGACTTTATCTCTATGTATAATTAATGCATTTGATAAATTGTTTTGCGTTAGATCCCTTTTGTGTTCATAGATGCCTTTTCTTTTAATTTCTGCAAGTTTACACGATGTAATTTAAGGAACAGTTCTCGAAATTTATTTTGTGCTTCAGAATTATTATTGTTATGGGTATCTTTGGTTCTGATCATATATACAATAGTTTTGGATGTGGTTGGAATTATTTTGATGTTATTTAGATTGGATAGGTTGGTGTGGATAGGGGATGTTATGGAGTTAGTTGGTAGAATTATGTATTTGTGTTTCTATCTAGTTTATTGTTGTTAATAATGTTGTTATATTTTTGGCAGTCATATGTTCTGTATTCCTTTCTCTTAGCATTGTGGATAAAACAATAAGGATATTAGAGGTTCTTGAAAGTATTTTCTATGTGAATTTCTTCTTTGTGCAAGTATTGGGGGCTGCAGATTCATCGTGCTCTTAAGCAGAATCCTATAATTATTCCCGATTTAATCTTGTTACAGTGGTGGGAATATATATATATATATATATATATATATATATATATATATATATATATATATATATTCGGGACCACGGAAGGAAAACACGGAACACGGATTAGAGGTAAGAAAGATATATTAAACAAAAGGTTACAAAGATAGTGTAAGTGTAAACGGAGCTTACTATGTGCTAGTGTCCAATATTGGTAGTCGTACGCGGCTGATACTACGGTATTAGAATTCTCTCTCTCTCTCTCTCTTTATCTCTCTCTCTCTCTCACACACACACACACACAATATATATATATATATATATATATATATATATATATATATATATATATATACTTTAAAGGTAATATTTCTTACACATAAACAATCCGAATTTCATTATTATTACACTGTGTGTGTTCCATATTTCTTTATATTCTTCTAAATTTTCACTTGCTTTTAAAAGTCTGGGATGACAGTAGAAAAATAATGTTGTTCTCCTATGACATTGATCACACACATTATCGTGCATAAATAAACGTTACTTTCATTAAAATTAAAGACTACTTTTACAAAATGCAGATAATTAATTCTTCAATTTACTAATATACTCTCAAATACATCCCCAGAACAAATATTGAATTTTTAAGTAATTTTTAAATTTGTTGTTTACATTTTTCGTCAATAATGGAGGCTTGATCACGCAATGAGTGAACGTGTTAATATTTTAAAAATGTCTAAGAACTTTAATTAAATATTTTTCTTTTTATACGGATTTAACTTTAAGCTATTAACTTTCAAATAAACCCCAACGTTTAGCTTTAAAGAAACATTGAAATCTTTTAAAATATGTTTTTTAATTTTTTTTAATTTTTTTTTTTTTTAAAGTCCGTGGTGTTCTATGCCTTCTTAAAACAGAGTACTGTCCTGAGTTTGGGAGTTTCTAATAAATAAAATGTATTCTACGGCAGGATTCGAACCCGCATCTCCTTACGTTGGAGGAGCCACTTTGTCGACTGGCGTGATTTTTGACCTGTGGCTATGAACATGCGTTTTTATGACCCTTATGAAAGCAGTTACATCCTTTATCACGATTTTCACACACACGCACACACACACAATATACATACACATACACCTATATGAATAAAAAGAGACAAGAGGAAAATCTATTCTTATCCGACGCCTTTCAAGTCAATGCAGGATTTATTTTGTTGTACGTGTTTATAGACAAAAGTGGAGATGTCATTGGTTTATCAAGAATTTTAAATTTGACAGCGTTCATGAATGTTCATCTGGATGTTAAAAGGTCAGCCAAAGAATGTGGGGGACATAAAGTGCCATAATTCAAAATCTGACAAAATGTAAGCGAGTAATATTCAATAAAGAAATTTTAAATAGTATTTTTTTAATTGTAATTAGAGTGTTATGATAGAAGATAGATGGATGTACTGTAAAACCATGAGGTGATGTATTTAACCGTTTTGTTTTGGTTTTTCAACATATTTGTAGTCTTTGTATGTCGGTTTGGGAAAGTGGAAATTCTTTCAGGAAAGGTGAGACTGGGGAAAAAATCGGGGGCGTAGATTGACATTTTGATAAGATTCGATAGCGGCACTCTCGAGAATTTTCTGGCTGAGCAAATTATGTTCTCTTTTGATGAGTGTGGCATTTTTAGATCAAAATTATGGTCGAATTTATTTCCGTGTATGAGGAGTGCATTTGATAAATTTGTATGTATAGGTCCCTTTTTTGTTTATATATATATATATATATATATATATATATATATATATATATATATATATACACTGCGTGCCAAATTATTATCGAGTTAACTTTTTTTCTAATATTTCAAAACCGTCCAATCAATTCACACAAAATTTTCACACAATGTTGGCAACACTGAACTGCGTAATTGCTGAAATTTTTGTACTGATCTGCGCAACGTAAAGAAACTGGCGCCATATTTGTTATCAGCACGGTGATTTGAGCGTGCCAAATTATTAGAAAAGTGTAAGAATTTAGTAAAAAGATGGGCCATAAAAGCCGTTTAAGTAATGCTAAAAAGAAAAATTCACCTCCGACCCTACACAAGTACGCAAAGGAGCAGATAAATGTAAGCCGAATGTTATTTCACGTCGTCTCATGTCACGACTTAAACGAGAGACCACGAAGAACACTGGACTTACCAGTCAAGAGCTTTTCAGTCGTATTGGGGATCCTACTCTGTCTAAAAGTACTCGGTGTCGGTATCTGAGGGAAATAGCAACAA
This sequence comes from Acanthosepion pharaonis, assembly GCA_903632075.3. Lineage (NCBI taxonomy): Eukaryota > Metazoa > Mollusca > Cephalopoda > Sepiida > Sepiidae > Acanthosepion > Acanthosepion pharaonis. Next base: position 3,911,302 of record CAHIKZ030004332.1, on the reverse strand, counting down.
CAGTCAAACCTGTATCGAAGTCTCCGTTGACGAGAAATCACATTCAAAATCGATTGAAATGAGCCGAGGACAATATGAAGATTGACTTCTCTAAAGTTTTGTTCACAGACGAAACTCAAGCAACACTTGATGGGCCAGATAGATGGTGCAATGGCTGGGTAATGAACGGACAGAATCGCCATCAGTGTTTGAGACGCCAACAAGGCGGTGGAGGCATAATGATCTGGGGTGGTATTATTGGAAACACATTAGTGGGCCTATGGAGAGTAACAGATGGCGTCAAAATTTTGAACCGTGGATGAAAAAGCAAAGAGTTGCCTTCAGAAGGGTCATTGTTTATTATGCAAGATAATGCTCCCTCACACGCTGCTCACAAGACTACTGAATATTTGAAACAGTTAGGCTTCGATGGACCTCAAAAAATGAAGTGGCCAGCAAATTCTCCGTATTTGAACCCAATCGAAAACCTTTGGAGCATCATGAAGCGAAGACTGTACGCCAACGGACGACGATTCAGGAGCAATTCTTGACATATCTCGCGGCATTACAGCAGATGACATCCTACAATTAACAAATTCTATGGATCGTCGACTTTTTCAAGTAATTTCAAAACGGGGAAAGCACATTCCCTATTAATTTGTTTAAAACTGTGCGTTTGTTTGTATCTGTTATTATTTGTTTGATTATCTTATTTATTAGCTTCTTTTGATCATAAACATTTACGTTCAACATTAATAAACGTTTCGTTTGCTCAATTCTGGGAATTTTACTAAATCTTTCTAATAATTTGGCACGCTCAAATCACCGTGCTGATAACAAATATGGCGCCAGTTTGTTTACATTGCGCAGATCAGTAGGAAAATTTTAGTGATTACGCAGATCAGTGTTGCCAATATTGTGTGAAAATTTTGTGTGAATTGATTGGACGGTTTTTGAAATATTAGAAAAAAAGCTAACTCGATAATAATTTGGCACGCAGTGTATATATATATATATATATATATATATATATATATATATATATATATATATATATATATTTCAAGTACAGTGTTGGTACAAAGGAATAAAATCCTGATAACCAAAGTCATTATTCTTAAAGGAGTGCTCAATACCGAGTAGAATAAAAAATATTTATCAAAACCATAACATATGTATGTTTTAAAATGACGTTTATAACATGCCTGTTATAATCTTTATAACATAACATAACATATAACTTGCATATGTTATAATTTTGAGTATATATATCTATATATATATATATATATATATATATATATATATATATATATATCATGGCGTTGTCTATATATTTCATTTTTAGGATAGACAATTTGAATCCGAACGCATTGTATTGTAATGGACTATTAATAACATAGACATATAACTCCGCGACAATAAAATGGCGACTATCTGGTCGTTACGAAGAGATCAAACTCATCAAAAATAAAACATCGTTGCTCGAACGTCAGATTTTAAATGACGGGGAGATTGTGTTATGACTGTCGTATCCCTGTTATGAGGGGTGGGGTATGTTATGCCTGTCTTACAAGCGCGTATCATTGCCACCAGAATGTGTGAGGCTTATCATAACATCATTGCATTGTGATTAAACAGTGGCGCGCTTCGGTGAAGTTTTGAGATTTTGTTTAGCCCTCTCTCTGGGTAGCACTGCCCACACAAAAAATATGGAGATGGTATAGAATAGGTTATCCAAACACATACCTATTCGACTATGAAGGTGGTCAGAAACTTGCGCTTCAAAAGTGCTGTGTATCTATCACTTTCCTTGTATGCATGAACTATCTTTATTTTTCAAGTTCAGCCGTCTTCGCCGTGCTTGTAGGATTCATTATATCGTACTACGTGACACTTACATTTTTTTTTCAAAAGCTTCTAGAATGTTATAGAATCATCTCAATATAAATTAATTTTCAAAGACTGCTTCTATTCAATGTCCAATTAAAATAAAACATTACAATAGATCAATATTATTTAATAATTTCCATATGGGTTGAATAATTTTGGGCCGCATTAATTTTTTTTTTAAATTTATAACTATGAATAGAATAGATTGAAGTTTCTTCAAAATTAAAGACTTATTTAAAATTAAAGAATTCTTTGAGATATCAATTCCCCTTTCCATTCTTTCATAAATTAACCAGTTTCTGCCAGTCTTTAACTTATTCTGAACACAGTGAGTTTCGTACTTTTTGATAATGCTCCGAATTGTAGATCGAGGAATATTAAAACGCTTGGAAAGTGCTAAATATCCATCACTTTGCTTATACGCATCAAATATCTTCTTGCCAAGTTCAGAAGTCTTCGCTATGATTGCTGAAGGGATGACATAAAGGTATAACTCCGTGACAATAAAAGGACGACTACCTGGTCGTTACGAAAAGATCAAAGTCATTAAAAATAAAAAATCGTTAGCGTGAAACGTGGCACTCACATATTGTCTTCTTCATTAACTTCTAGAATATTATTGAATCAGGACACTAATATTATATTTTCAAAGTGTGCTTATAGATAATATCAATTTAAGAAGAAAACACATTAAAATTACCATAGAGCAATATTATTTTATAATTTCCATAAGGGCGGGGGGGGATAATATTGGACTCTAATAATTGTTAGACAAAATTATAACTATGAATATAATAGATCGAAGCTTTTAAAAAATTCACAAATTATACAAAACTAAATAAACTATATATGCCAAATTTAGTAAGTACGTCCAAATATTCGCATTTCCTTTAAAAATTATGTTAATATTCAGGGGGATTATTTCTGACATCAATTGTACGTGATCGCGAATATCTGGCTAATCCTCAGCGATGTACTAGCATCATAATAAAAGAATTAATTCAGTACTATATTGCCATTGCTGTACTGGCAAAAATCCGATGACAGAATCAAACGCTGGATATATATTTTTCTTCTGGCAGGGTGAGTCAACGAGTGAGTGGTGAGTGAGTGAGTGAGTGAGTGAGTGAGTGAGTGAGTGAGTGAGTGAGTGAGTGAGTGAGTGAGAGAGAGAGAGAGGAGTGATTTTGCTATTCACCATTTAACCAAGCTTGAACAACCTGATGGTTTAGTGACAGAATCAGACGCTTTCGACTTCCTTTACCATGCAACTGTTTCATGTCTATATTTTCTGTTTAGGCTCTCACTCTTGACAAGAAAGCCTGCTGTAGAGATCGAACCTCTGATATCGGATGTATGGTTGTCTGCTCCTGTATCTCAGGATTGGACTGATGCGATTTTAATTTCGTTCTTCAAGAATAAAGATTAAAAATCAGTGTGCCAATATAAAATGTAAGCCTGTTTGAGGTGCTTGGGAAGGTCTTTGCAAAACACTTACTAAATCCGATTACATAGTGGATTTCTCCCTCAGTCATTCAAAAAGTTAGTGGGGATTTAGGTCAGGATGTGGTACAAGGGATTTTTCCCTCTCGTCAACTCCAGGTGAAAGGCAACCGAGTTTCTAACGATGTTCTTTTTTCTTTTCTTTTTTTTAATCATTTCACCCCAAGCAAAGGATTAAAGCCACTAGGATGCAAGGGTTACTGAGTTAGGGAATATGAGAAAAAAACTACTATTAAGGAGAGACAACAATGAAAGAACAAGAATTAAGATGACAGAAGATAAACATTGACATTGTATTTAAATTTTTGAAGGTCAAAGTTTACTGGGAAGCAAAAAAGCCGGAAGAAGGCTCCACAAGCAAGAAGTGCAATAGAAGAAACTGTTAGCATAGAACTTAACTGTAAAATGAGGAGGCCTTATCGCCAAACTAGTACTGCGCGTAAATTCATAAAGTTTATGTACTATAGCGGAAATTTCATTAGAACAGTTACCATGGAAGTATTTATAGAAACAGGGAAACTACGTTACGACGGAGGGGAAAGGGAGTGAAGCATATCTATATAGTATGTGCTGAGCTGAATGCCCACCAAGGCTGATCGCAGTCGGGATCATAGAGTCACTGTGAATTCCAGCCACGTTGTTGTCATGAACTACTTAACACTTTGTTGTCATTAGCCGGGATCACTGAATCATGAGACTTCCAAATTTTGGCAACAAAATTTTAATATCATCAATTTTGGACACAAAAATTACTGTGCCTGATCATGTGATCATAATCAACCAATCAAATTGTATTTTAAACATTTTTCTGCATACAACGGCAAGAATTCTCCAACTCCAATTAGATGCGAGACTTATCATGGCGCACGTCTCCTCATTTCAATTTAACTGTAGAAAAATCGATAAGTTACTCCAAAAATATTATTAAAGACACCAGTTGCATTTTCAAGTTATTTTCCATACACACACACACACACACACACACACACACATATATATATATATATATATATATATATATATATATATATATATATATATATATATATATATATATATATATATGCCATGTGTCATCAAGGACAGTGGATAAAGGCGATGGTTAGATCCAGAGACAAGACCCAAAGAATGTGAGTTCAATACTCGGTTAAGGCAGTAGAGAACTTGGAGAGGGGAATTAACAGGAGATAACTAAACATGGCACGTGGAACTAGAACAGTCTACCCCAGTGAGCGAAATAAAAAGTTCAGTTCGACATTCCAACCACCTGAAGAAGGCCGGAGCATACAACGGCCGAAACGTTGTAATAAATATGGCGACAAAGATGAGGACAATAGTCCGAATAATGTAAATAGTATAGATAAAAATAAGATATATCCCTACATCTCCGATTATGGCTCTCCACAATTTCTGTTTCCTTATTATCAATTCTAGTAACTCTTTACGCCTGCGGAAGATTACGAAATTGCATGAATTATTTCTCACTACTAAGAAACTAATCAAGGTAATTTTTATTAAAGCTGTCGCAGCCATTTCCTTAAAAAAAATTATACGCATAATAAAATGTCTCAGAAATATGGAAAAGACGAAAAGTCCAAGGGAAAAAAAAAACGATTTCTTTTCTTGGGGAAAAGATTTCTTTTTTAATTAAAATAAAACTGAACTCTTCTTATAATATTATCACTGGTGACAGAGCGATTAACGCGTGCAGCTGCCCGTGATTTGTTTATAATTTATTCATTTGAAAATACAAAATTATTTGCAAAAGAAGAAGCATAGTTATTCTCTAGAGAAAAATAATTATTTTTGACATTTCCTGTTTCTGAAGCAAAAGGTGTTTACACGTAAAATCTTCCATAGTAGAAATCGCCAATGGTTTAAAATGATGAAAATGTTACATTCAAGAAACCTTGTATTTAATCATTGTTTATGTTTGTTGTGATGTATGAGAGAGCGTGTGAGTGAACAAGCGGGAACGCAAGGAAACAAGCAATATTTTAATAAACGTTATTTTCTTTATGAAACTAGGCGGCGGGCCATTCAGAAAACCAATCGAGCCTCCTTTTGCCCATGACTAATGGCAACCATAAAACATTTGGAAGAATCTATCTGAGGTATCCATCCGTTTCAATGTAAATTGTTTCTCTTGTTGATTTCATGATTGATTGATTTGGTTGTTTAACGGCATATAAACACCTTTATGTGTCATTTAATGCCGAATTTTAATTTTCTTGTGAGCTTTGAGCATATGTTATTCTGCTTTCACAGTTGAATACATGGTAGATGATACTCAGCTTTTGTGCATATACATGTTTGTCTCGACATAATGACGAGAGGCGGTGATATGTGTGTTTCATGTTGTCTTTTTAAAGTTATTTTGGAATACAGATTGATTTCTTTAAGAAATTGCAGGATATTATATAGATTAATGTCATAAAAGAGTTCTTTAAAGTTGGTTGTTTAGTTAGCGGCATATCTACCTCTATGGGTTATTTAATGCCGAAATTTAAATATTTTGAACACAGTTTTGTAGCCCCAATTAAATATATTTTGAACGCAATTATATGCCTTCAAGTACAGATAAAATATATTGGTCATTTTGCTATAAAATGTATTGTTGGTAATTTTACTATAAATATATAGCGTTGGTAATTTTTTTTTATATAAAAATATATTGTTGATATTTTTACAATATGAAATATAGTTTTATACTTTCATATTGTTTTGTTTTTATTTCGGGTTTCACTATTTGCTCAAAGTGGGGACCCTAACGGGTTAGGGTGGACCTGGGAACAACTGGAATTAAGCGGTGGTTCCAGGCTCTTCAAAACCTCCAACCACCTCCTGACCAGAGGCCTTGTTACTGAAATTAATTTAAAGATTTCAGCATGATTTCGAAAAGCAACATGTCAAAACTTATTCGACATTTTATACCAAGGTTTATTAAAAGGTAACTCCCTATTTTATGTATGATGGACTCTACTGTATTGTATAAATTACAGTCAGACGGGAGAGTCCATCATACATAAAATAGGGAGTTACTTTTCAATCACCCTGTATAACCTCTTGGTGTTTCTTGTAAGAGAGCTCGTAACTAAGATAAACAAAATCAGTCACGTGATCATATTTTTCTACACTATTCGGACTATTGTCTTCATCTTTGTCGCCATATTTATTACAACCTTTCGGCCGTTGTACGCTCCGGACTTCTTCAGTTGGTTAGAATGTCGAACTGAACCCTTTATTTCGCTCATTGGGGTAGACTGTTCTAGTTCCACGTGCCATGTTTAATGGATGACATTTATCAGTTATCTCCTGTTAATTCCCCTCTCCAATTTCTTCACTGCCTTAACCGGGTATTGAACTCACATTCTTTGGGTTCTGTCACTGGATCTAACCAACGCCAGATTATTAAAAAAATAACTCCCTATTTTATGTGTGATGACACATGGCACAGTGGATAAATATGGCAACAAAAGATGAGGACAATAGTCCGAATAATGTAAATAGTGTACATAATACCTCATGTCAAAAATATAGACGCATAATTTCTAATTACGATTGGTTCTTAGGAAAGGAAGCGGGGTGGTTTCCTGTTGCCTTCTCCATGGATTTGAATTCAGTGTTGTTCTTCTATTATAAACATTTTTAATGCTGTGTTCCTTCAGGACATAGGCGATCATAGCTCTACACAAATTCCTTTTATTACCTGTGAATTGCCATTACTTCTTGGCAAAGATGGTCGAATGGTTTTCTGTTCCTTTCTCTATGGTTTTGAATTCAAAGTTGTCCCTCTCCTAATATAAACATTTCTTCCTTTCAGGAGATAGGCGATCATGGCTCTCTACAGCTTCCTTTTCTTTATTATCTGTGAGTTGCCATGACATCTTGGCAAAGATAGTGGAATGGTTTTCTGTTGCCTTCTCTATGGTTTTGAATTCAAAGTTGTCCTTCTAATATAAACATTTTTAATGCTGTGTCCCTTCAGGACATAGACGATCATGGCTCTCCACAAATTCCTTTTCTTTATTGCCTGGGACTTGCCACAACTTCTTGGCAAAGATAGTGCAGAGGTTTTCTGTTGCCTTCTCCATGGATTTGAATTCGGAGTCATTCGACAATTAAACCACATGCAACCTAAGGCTAACTAGCATGGTAGAATTTGAAGTCTGTTCCACGATGCCACTTTCCACGTCGATAACAATTAAGTTACTTGAATATCAAATCACGCGTTTTCAGAAAAAGCAATTTATTACTTCAGAAATATAACGCAAGCTTACACGCTCACGAATATACATACATTTTTTTATTATGTTGCTGATGCCTCATTAAAACGTATGTGCACTTTATTGTCTGGGGATTTGACATAATCTGCCTACATAAAATTTTAATGATACTAACTTAGATGATATGGAAAATTATATTTTGTGTGTGTGAAAACCAATTTAATCAAACTTTTGAACACATTAAGATAGATATTAGATTTGCATCTTTCAAATGCACGGTTTAAATTTGACTGTCGCGTAGATACTTCGAGGAAGAAACCAACCTATATCTACCTGTCGACTTACATCGAGTATAAACCCGATATATCGACCTATGGATTCAAGTAGATATCAAATAAATTTCAATCTATATACTCAGTATAAGCCCTTTCGTAATGCTCGTTGTCCCTTTCGTAATGCTCGTTGTAGTAGAGACTTTGTAATCGCAGATACAACTATAGTAACGCCGTCGAACAATACTGGTGTCAAATGCCTTCGGATACCACTCGCACTAATAGTACTTGCTCGATAATACTTGCTCAAATAGTAATCCATATAGAGAAATAGTATAGTGAATAGAGAATAGCGGTCCGTATATTACTAGAGGATAGAGTAGAAATAGCGATCCGAATAGCTATAGAGGATAGAATAGAAATGCGATCAATGAGACATCACGTGGTCACGTGGTTTACTTAATTCAATAATAGGATCGCCTGTGTTTGCTCACTGGCGATCTCTGTTCAAACTCAAGTGTCGGCAACGACACTTTCTTCCTATATAACACTTTAACTATCAACAAAGATAAAAATCAGATATACTTAGATATAATCTCAAGTATAAAGCCAACCTATACCTATATATAAAATCAAGTATAAATCAAGCCTATATCTAACAATAGACTCGTGTATAAACCCGACTTATGTAGGGTCGAGAACTTTTCACTGCACTCTTGTATAATTTTGAAGATGGCTGCCATCGTTTCGCCGCCATATTAGATCATTCCCCTTGAATTTAAACCAAAAACTTTATCCCTCGTTTCGGCTGGTGAACAAATATTAAAGTAACCGGGGCAATGCTTTTAATAAGGAATTCGTGTTGCAATTTTCAAAAGATTGATGAAAAAACAAAGTCATGAATATTTCGATTCGCTTTGAAATTTTACACTTTTTCGGTTTTCATCTGACAATAGTTTTTCTTTATTTGTTAAAGCATTTCTTCCTGTTTTTTTTTTCCATTCTACCCAATCTCCCTTCTTCGTTATCTATCTATCTATCTATCTATCTATCTATCTATCTATCTATCTGTTTGTCTGTTTGTCTGAAAATAATGCATATCTATCTGAATATAATGAATGTCTATTTGTCTGTCTGTCTATCTATTTGTCTTAAAATAATGCATATCTATCTGAATATAATGAATGTCTATCTATTTATCTATCTGTCTGTCTGTCTGAAAATAATGCATATCTATCTGAATATAATGAATGTTTGTCTGTCTGTCTATCTATCTATCTATCTATCTGTTTGTCTGTTTGTCTGAAAATAATGCATATCTATCTGAATATAATGAATGTCTATCTATCTATCTGTCTTAAAATAATGCATATCTATCCAAATATAATGAATGTCTATCTATTTATCTATCTATCTGTCTGTCTGAAAATAATGCATATCTATCTGAATATAATGAATGTCTGTCTATCTATCTATCTCAATCTTTTTATATTTAACTAACTTTTTATCTGCCTACCTGAATCTGTTCATATCTATCTCAATATATTCATATATATTTATCTATCTCAATCAGGTCATATCTATCATTCTGTCACAATCTGTAACTATCTATTGTAATCTGTATATATCTATTTACCTTAATTTGTTCGTATCTATCTATTTATATCTCTCAATCTGTACGGATCTATCTACGATCTATTTACCTCAATCTGTTCATATCTATCTATTTATCTCAGTGTGTTCATATCTATCTGAACTTGTTCATATGTATCTATCATTGAATCTCAATCTCTACATGTCTATCTTAATATGTACATATCTGTTTACCTCAATCTTTTAATATCTATCTTAATCTGTACGTATCTATCTATTTATCTATCTCATCTGTTCATATTTGTTCATATCTATCTACCTCGGTCAATCGATCGACGAATGAGGTAGTAGCAAACGCATTTACTTCCAACTGCACTCAGGTTTCTATCTAGGATTATAATGCTACTTTTCGAGGAGGCTTCTCTTTGATATACTTTGATTTTCAACCACCTCCCTCTCTCACTTTCTCTCTCTCCCATCCTTACCCCATATCCCCATTTCCAAATATTTATCTATCTATCAACTTACCTGCCCTTATCGATCAAAGAATGAGATAGTGCCGAATTTATTCCTAGCAACAGCAGTTAGGCTTCTGTTTAGGAGAAAAAATGCATCTTTTTAAGGAAGCTTTTATCTTTGTTATCTTACTATTATATATCATTCTCAGCGTCCTTCTTTCTTTCTCCATCTATCTATCTATCTATCTATCTATCTATCTATCTATCTATCTCAGTTTGTTCATATCTATCTATCTATCTATCTATCTATCTATCTATCTATCTCAGTTTGTTCATATCTATCTATCTATCTATCTCAATCTGTTCATATCTATCTCAGTCTGTTCATATCTATCTATCTATCACAATCTGTTCATATCTATCTATCTCAATTTGTTCATATCTATCACAATCTGTTCATATCTATCTATGTATCTATCACAATCTGTTCATATCTATCTTTCTATTTATCTACCTAGCTAGCTAGCTATATATCTATCTAGCTATATATCTAGGTAGCTAACTAGCTATCACGATCTTTTCATATCTATCTAGCTACGTATCTATCTATCCCATTCTGTTCATATTTATCTATCACAATCTGTTCATATCTATCTATCTATCTATCTATCTATCTATCTATCTATCTATCTATCTATCTATCTATCTATCTGTCACTTTATCACGATCGAATGGATTCCTTACAACTGCAGTTAGATTTCTATTTTGGCGTAAGATCTTCTTTTCCATAAAGTTTTTAATTTACTCACCGTTTTCATTATACTTCGCTCTATCTCCACTAATCTTTATGTGTATATATATATATATATATATATATATATATATATATATATATATATATATATATGTGTGTGTGTGTGTGTGTGTGTGTGTGTGTAGATAGATAGATAGATAGATAGATAGATAGATAGATAGATAGATAGATATTAATCAGTATCACTCCCTGCAAGGCAGTAAAGCCACTAGGGGTTACAGGGTGTGGAAGAAACATCAATAATGAGCGGGAAGAGGAAAGAGTAATCAGGAGTACAGTAGATAGCGATTGACATTGCAAATACATTTTTGCAGATTAAATTTGGTTGAAAAGCATGCAGCCAAAAGGAAGTTCCACAAGCAAGAAGAGCGAGAAAAAAAACTGTTAGCATTGAAGCGGTGACACTCTGTTTCAATCTTAAATCCAAATTTTCAAATATATGCACTACACACAACGCAGATAATGCAACATACTTTAGATAAAGCCAATACTTTAAACTAAACAAATAAAAGTAACCAACCCATGAAAACTTAAGTAAATAAGTAAAATAATATAAAATAAACAAAAAATCTAAATAAGTAAATAAATAAAGTAAATAATAAACAAATTAACAATCTCCGAATGCACACATAAACACAATTAAATGTAATAACGATAATAAACATAAAATAATAAAGTAACCAATAATAAATAATGAATAAACAACTGAAAGCAGTATAAAATAGATACAAATAACCACATTCATATTCCCAATTATTCCTACCAAGTGATGTACAGAGGTTTGGTTATGTTTAGTTGATGCCCGTGGCTAATTCCTTGATTATATGCCCCCCTAAGACTCAAGTAAGGGGGCCTATAGGGCCTAGTAGTGAGAAATGGGAGAAAGGAAGACATTTTAAATATTAAAAAAAAAACATTTTAAATATAAAAACAGATGAAACCTAAAATAAAAATCAACAAAGTCTCAGTTGAGATGTCTTGATATAACCATAAGTTTTATGCTAACAGTTCATTTTCTCACACTTCTCTCACCATGAATTCTCTTCTGGCTCCATGCTTTCCAGCTAACTTTGATCTTAAAATAATTTAAACATAATATCAATTGTTATCTACTGCCTTCTTGATTAATCTTCTATTGTTTGCTTGCATTAATAATGTTTCCCTTTTTTTATCTTATTCTTTTGTATTCAGCATCCCCTTGTGTCTTAGTGGATTTACATGGGTTGAAATGATTAAAAAAAATACATAGGAGCCAGTATCATGCAGAGGTTTGGTGATGCCTGGGGCCAACTCCTTGATTATATGCCCCTAAGACTCAAGTAAGTGGGCCTATAGGACCTAGTACTGAGAAATGCGAGAAAGGATGACATTCTAAATATGTAAAAATTGAAGAAACATGAAATAAACACTTTATTCAAATTAAATATAAACTGAATTTTTATTTCACTTTTTTTGGATGCCCTCCTGATATGGATGCCCGGGGCCATTGTACCCTTTCCCCCTTTTCTGTACGCTACTGCAATAGCCTCTAGAATAATTTGAAACATAACTGTTATTGCCCACCGTTAGAATAATACATTCGACCTTCTACCCATAATGCACCATTCACCAGCATATATAAATAGTCAAGCCAAAACACAATATACATGACCTGAAGATTTATTTAGCCATTTCAACTGAAAATGTCACACTGGGTCTTGATCTACAGGATGTCCCCAAAGTATTCCCTGCAAAAACAACCAGGTTCCTATTTTCAAGAAATCTTCATTTTCAAAATTTTTTTGAATTGGAATATTATTTTCTTTGTTTTCGATATTATTTCCATCATCTGTGATGCATATGTTAATATACTTTGCCCAAATATCTATCATCAATCTCCATCTTCCTATCAATTTTGATAGATCAAGGAATGCATTCAATCAAGAATTGCATTCTTTTCAAAAACCTGCCCTTTAGTTTACCTCAGAAAAGATTAAAATACTACTTTTTGATGAGACCACTCCTTTGAAATATTTTTCTTTGCTTTATATCCATGTCCCCTACGTTTAAATTCCATCTAAAGTCTTGGTACCATAAACCTAAGTTCATCAGAACAATTATAATAAAATAATTTAGAGAAAAGGCACAACAGAAGTCACATTTCTATTTGGGAAAATTTAAATTTGAGAATCTTTTCGACTTTGGTAACATTAGAGATTCTTTTTTATATTTTTCCAAAGAATCTATCTATCTATCTAGGAAGCAAGATCAGATGTGCTATCAAAATTTTTTTCAAGGAAAATGGTAGACAATAAATTCTGTAAAATAGATTCCATGTCGCCGAAAATTGTCTATCCCATTTCACAAATCTATCTATCTACCGCAGTCAGACCATTATCTATCTTCTATCTATAAATATATATATATATGCATATATATATAAATATATATATATATATATATATATATTCAAAACAACTTTCCATTATCTATCTATTTTTCTATCTACCGAAAGTTAAATCAGTTCAAAAATTCATCCCAAAATGTCAATTACCTTTCAACCTGTCCAAAATCTATCTAAACCCAATCTATCTTTTGATCTATCCATCTATCAACAACATCCACCATCAAGCTATCTCAGTCTTCCATTATTCTTTCAGCAATAATCATTAAAACTATCTATCTATTGATCTGGATCTATCCCATCTGTCCACATTCTATCTTAACTAATTATATCTAATTAGATCTATCTATCTATCTATGCCAAAAAGATCTATCCCAAGAAGTCCAAAATTCATTGTTTAATTTATCTATCTGAACAAGATCGAGTTCAGGATTGATTTATTGAATTTATTTTTTTGCCAATATGATCACATCTTCATATTTTGGAATTAAGAAGCTGCTTTTTCAAGGAAGCTTTTATCTTGGGACTGAGTTTTCTTTCGGACTCCTTAAAGACTCTATCCAAATATCTAGTCAAAAATTTCAGATGCTTTATCTATAGGTTTGTCTGTTTATCTATCTATTTATCTTGATTGATCAAGGAATGAGGTAACATCCAATTTTTCCTGCAACAACAGTCAGGCTTCTATTTATACCGAGAATCTACTTTCCCTGAACCAAACTTTTTAAAGGGGTTTATTTTCATCCTATCTAAAGATTAGCTATCTTTGAGGACAATCTCTCTCCAAGTCACCGAGTTATATAGATTTGTCTATTTGTAGAATCAACCAAAACACTGATACACCCAGAAAAATCTATCCCATTAGGTTTATATCTATCCTATATGTCAACTCTAGTCTTTATCAATTTTTTCATGTTCGGGAGTTGAAGTAAAAGCCAATATGTTAAGAGACAGACAGGTCTTTTTTTCCCAGATGGAAGATTAAAAATATCAATACATTAATATTTTTGTCATGAAATCTATCCTGGTCAATATATGATAAGTCTGTTCCAATACATGTCAGTTTATTATTTTATAGACAACCTTTGAAATATTCAATAGATCTTCAGTTTGATCAGAATTACCAAAGAGGACAGAAATGTAATGAGGGTTACAAGAAATAGGAGAGGAGGTAAGGAATAAATAATGCCAAGAAAAATATGATGAAAGTTAAAGATAAGAAAAACAACGTGAACCAAAAATCCCTATTTGACAGAAACAAATGATAAATAGAAAACTCCAAGTTTGAATATCCTAGGAATATCTGTAACAATAGGATGCTTAATCCACTTGACATGATGAAAAAAAAATCACCAAACACAAAAGTATTTGGAGATGAATGTAGAGAGAGAGAGAGAGAGACAAATTTGAATTATATTTGAAATAATAGAAGGTTAAATTGAACGGTTTTGTTCAATTTTAATGAAGAGGAGTCAACTGGTTGGTTTGGGAAAAAAAACTTTCAGGAATTTTGATATTGAAAAATTCAGGGTGCTATTTATATTTTTGTAAGAAGAATGAAGGTGGCACTGATATAAAAATTCCATCTAAGTGCATTAAATTTTTTAATAAGTGTAATATTCTTTTTTGATTGAAGTTTTGGTTGAAAAATTTCTAAGTATTCTTCAAACATTTGATAAAATTGTTATGTAAAGCAAGATCCTTTTTGTATTCATAGATACGTTTTTTTATTCCAATTTTCCAAGACTTTAAAATTCATTGTGAAAAACAAATGTAACAGTTTATTTTAAATACATACATATTCAGAATTATTATTGTTATGTTTATTTTAACTTCTTTAAAATATCCATAATATTTTGGATGTTGTAAATATTTTGAAATTGTTAAGATTGGATAAATTGTTTAGGAAATATATATATATATAAATTAGTAGGTAGTGTTATGTATCTGTTTTTATCTGTTTGTGTGTCATTGTTAAAATCATTAACGTTTCCGTTATTATCTTTTTTTAATTTATTTTTTTGCTTTCCTTTCTTTTAGTACTTGGATGAAGTAATGATATTATTAGATGGTTTTTTGCTGAGTATTTTCTAGATATATTTCATCTTCCTGTAAATATTTTATTTGGAGATATGTTAGCACTCTTAAATAGAATTATAGATAATTACGATTTGTTAAATTTTTCCTGTTACAGTAGTGAGAATAGAAATTTTTAAGGTCATTGTTGTTCGTATATTTTCTGCAAACCTCCAATGCTATTTTATTTATTATTAGTTTTTTTTAGTTATGATATCTTCCAAAATTTAAAGTCGTTTTTAGACTTGTTTTTAAAGGTAAAATTGGCGTTGTTAGTTCAGTTTTATTAAGTTTGATAATTTGACTGAGTAAAATTATGTTTTTGTGGATATATTAATAGATGATTTTTTATGATGGAGCTAAAATAAGAATTTTGTGGTAAATTACGTAAGAAGAAAATGCTTGCTAAGAGGAAAACACATAGTTAACTCAATTTTTTGTATAAAAATTGTTATCAAAACGTGAAAAAACATTGATTATAAATATATATGTGTGTGTGTGTGTGTATTTTGTTTTTCCTGTGGTTAAAGAAACTTAATAAAAACGGTAAATAAAGAAAAATAAATGAATAGACATGGATGGTGGCCGTTGCAAATGGATCATTACAAAGCGCTAAACTGAGAACAGATCAATATGCATAAACATATAAGGTATTTTGATTTTAGTTAACAACATGGAAAGTAAATTTTCATTAATCAACTGATTATGGTTAAATTCATTTATTTTATATGGTGACATAGTTGCATGGCTAAAAATGGGGAAATTATAAACCAAACTGATAAAAATCACTGATTTGGCCAGTTTAATTCTGTTTTTTCTTGAAGGAGAAATATTGATGCATTTTAATTACGAATGAAGATCAGAATTATAAAATGATTTAATTGAACAAAAAAACCGTTTTAGATTCTATTTTGTCACATTAAATTAGGAACTGCAGTGGACAAATGGTAAGAACATGAGATATAAAAGTCCACAAGAAGAAGAAGAAGAGATTTATTGTTGTCCAACCAAACATCAAAGAAAAAATGAATAAGTGAAATTAATTCTCTAAGAAAACTCAAACTTTTTTTTCTTAAATTTATTTCTAGTAAATTTAGGCATTTTTTACAGGAACATTTGTTTATATAGATTTTATATCTTAAAATGTCATATATTTGATTTTAACACATGAAATAAGGTTAAGTACCTGAATAAATATCTTTTTCAATCTGTTTTATTCATCATTTCAATTTCTATTCTGTTAATAGTGTTTGCATAAATATACAAGGTTGACAGTGGAAGTAATAGCTTTTAGCCTGCCACTGTCTGGTCATGGGAGCGTTCGCTAGGAGAATGAATTTTGCAATTACTTAAAAACTTCTTCTTTGTCAACCATCAGAACATTCAAAATGACAAAGGCGTCTCAAATTGTTTGAAATGACGTCATAGAATATGAAATGGACAAACAACAATCTTTTGTTTATGTAAAGACATTTTTAATGTTTTTTGTTGTTCTTTTTTATTGAGATACTTTATTTACAGGTAAATGTTTGTTTTTTTAAACATTCTTTCTTTTTTCTTTCCTTGTTTGGGAAATTTCTTGTTTAATACAAATATGGATTAGAAAAACAAAATGATAGGATAAGGAACAAATATAAATATATATATAAATTTAATATATTTTGCATTTATTTATATTCATCAAAAATAAATAAATATACCATTTTCTGTTTAAAACTTCTTTTAAAGATGAAATGTTAAATTAATAAACATTTAAAATTTGTTCCTTAAAACATCAAATTCTGTTGGATTCTAATCCATATTTGATCCCAATTCATATAAAAAGTGAGGCAGAGAGGATGGATGTTTTTGAAATGGCTATTATACAGTCCCAGGGTCGGGACATATATCTGACAGGTACTATTCATCCGTGGTGTCTCAGCATTTGTAAATTTGTGTCCTTCTTTTCAGTTGAAACCATCATGTTGTTTATGATAAACAGGTTTATTTACATTTTAAATCTAAAAAATGTGTAACATATAAAAATAACAAAAGGTCCACTAAAATAATATAACTGACTCAAGTTGTCCAACTTCATATAAAAAATAAATATATATATATATATATATACAAACAAGTATATGTATTAAACAACAAAATTTACAATGGGCAAAGACAAAAACATTTCTGTTTGTGCGTGAACGCAAAGAGTTCGTATTTTGATGAATGTTCGTACGTACTTGTATGTGTGTATGTGTTTCATGGTGATTTACCACAAGTGGGAAAAACACAAATCTCTGCGAGAGGTCACATCTTTTAAATGTACCCGCTGAAATGCAAAGTAAAAAGATAACGAGGCAAGAATTCGCCCAGTATTTATAGTGTAGAGAGAGCGTGCCCTAGTGAACAATTAGGAAATTAAGGACAACCATTAGTCATTAGATGGATTCTTTTATTTAGTATAGAGATACTTTTATTCAATTATAAGAGACCGTTATTCAAAATAAGAACAACTTTATTCATTAGACAGACTATTTTATTCAATAACATGAGACTGTTATTCAAAATAAGAAGACCATTATTCATTGGGCGTTTTTTTTTTATTCAATATAATGACACTTTTATTCAAATGTAGAGATACAGAACGCTCTTATCCGTCTTCTATACTATATATATATATATATATATATATATATATATATATATATATATATATATATATATATATATATATATATAAATAAAAGAACAGTAAGATATATACTCCGGTGTTCTTATAGATATTTTTATTTTTTTCAAAATAGTGCTCAATGTAAATTTACAGAGCGTTAATATTATAAATTAATTGATTTAAAATATGTTTTTTTCCGCTACACAGTTCTAACCATGTTTCAAAAATGGAAGCTAAAAGCTCAGAATTTAATTTTGTAATTAAATTAAAGACATTAGTTCCAAAATTTGCTTGAGGATGAAATGGAACTAATGTCTTTAATTTAATTACAAAATTAAATTCTGAGCTTTTAGCTTCCATTTTTGAAACATGGTTAGAACTGTGTAGCGGAAAAAACATATTTTAAATCAATTAATATATATATATATATATATATATATATATATATGGTTTTGTGTGTGTCGTAGTATATAAAAGTTTCTTTGATAACAAAGCATGTTTGTTATTCTTTTTCCTTTCAGCAATTCTGTTCTTTCCTGTCCTTGAGCTGCACTGTTGTTATACAACCGACATAACAATGTCCACGACGAGAGAAACGTAGTTGGGAGAATAAATATTTCTTTCCCTCCCTCTCGATAGATTGGTGACCAAGACGCGCTTCGAACACGTAAACAAATATGAAATGTTTATTTTTTTTCATAAAACCTCATAAACGGCTGTTAACAACGTGTCAATAAACGAAATATGGTTTTAACACTTATATTTTTTTTTTCATCACGGTAAATGTCGGAATGGAAAAGATGATATTATTGTCTTAGCAAATGAAAGACCTCATATTTGTCTAACATGCTAGAAGGCTAAATAATTACTATTTCTGGACGTTTTAGCTAGCGTAGTTTACGTGTGAATATTTTTTCCGTTCACGTGTTCATGCAGAGGTTGAATATAAAAACAACTTCCCATAGATTTATTAGGGAATATGCCATAGCCAGAAAAGACTATGATTAAGCAACGTCCAAATTATTCACCTTCCAAATAATATAATTTAATGTATAATTCAAAGCTGGAAAAATGGCCGGCTCATTGTGTCGCTTCAGAAAGTAATTGACTCCTTCTTTAATGCTTTACCTTTACAAATGCCAGATTAGACGAAAAATGAAGTATTGCTGCTATATCCGTGCTGGAGCTGGTCAATCCGAACCTTCTAGTCTTGACAAAGTTTAAAATCATTTACGAGGTCTTATGGGGGAAGATTTATTATCCACACTTATGGCTCTTTTTCAACACGTAACATTTTCAAGTCTATCGTTACTCCATCGATATTTCCATGGCAAATGTTTAGATATTACCAGTTCAGACCTTTACAGCTAAAACACGCGACGCCACTTAAACGGAGTCCAATCACACTCATTTCTTAACTATTTTAAGTTCCATTCAAATACCTTTTTCCCATGAACTGCTATCTTGTAGTACAGACTCTCACAAGGATGCTTCCCTGAAATTCTTAACCTCTAAAATCTTAGACTCTTTGTATATATCTTCCTTGTCCTCATAGTATTAATTACCTACCAGCTTCTCTTTCATTTATATTACTCACCTAATTCATTATAACCATTTTAACTTAGTTCTCAAGCTTTGACTTGAGTTAATTTTGAGATAAAAAAAAAAGAATGCGGCCATACCAAGGAAGTTATCTTTCTTTGTTTAATAGTCTAATAACCTTTCCACTTCCTTGAAAAGTTCGACATCTCCGTTGAGAAAAGGAAAACAGAAAAAATTCCCTTGACATCTACTATCTTATGAGTTGTATATTCAATAAACAATGTAAAATATAGATTTGTCATTTACTCTAAAACTAAATCGGTGTAGCGCTGTCGAATGATTCAAGGGAGATAAATCTTGTCCCTAATAGTAAATGAAAGAGAAAAAAGAACAAAAATATCTACCTCAAAGATCGGCATAAACAAAGAAATCGAAAAATAGTTCTAAAAACATTAGTGAGCAAGTATGGTGACTTCCCATTCCAAAACGTACAGCAATCAAAAACCGCCATTTTTAATATATATAATTTTAACTTGAAAAGAAAGCACTGATAATAACTAGAATTTTATTACTTAATAATATTCTTTTGTCGGAAAGATTTCACAAAACACCGTTTAATTTACAGAGATTAAAGATAAACGAATTTTTTTAATAGTTTTATTTCACCTCGTCTATGTTAAAGAAAATTTACTAATTTGTATAACTAGAGACCGTAACACGAATAAACACATGTAGGTACATGACATGAAAAAACATCGGGTCACCCACACTAGTTCATACCTAAATGCACATACTGAATATATGCATTCAATAAAGTAGGTCGTTATATTAAAAAATACAATCTAGATACGTCAAGCAGTTCTTTATGACTGGCTTTTACAAAGAGGGCCAGTTAGAATGAGAAAAATTAATTGTATTTTAGGCTTAAATGAACAACTCAAAGAACATTCTCGATTAGGTTATAAAACATGCTATTTTAAAGAGAGTTTTTAGAGGATTCGTACATATCTACAGAAAAAAATCTGCCCAGATTAGAAGAGATTTGATAACGACACGATTATTAAAAAAACAACAAATTAAATGAATAAAAAAGAAAAACGTGATGTTTTGCTAAAAGCACTGAACAGTTCGGCAATGTTGGTAGTAATAAATATAGGGTCATTCTTTAGATCAACTGAAAAGGAGCTCAAATCAATGGCTTGATTGAATCAATAGATTAACAAACTCATAGTCATTACATAGTCTCCGCTTCTTCCTACTTAACGGCCCAGAAACCTGGCCGGTAACCAAGACCAACGCCCACAAACTTCAGACATTTACCAAACGATGTCTCAGGAACAGCCTCAATATCAGGTGGCCGGAAGTCGTCCCTAAAGACCAACTGTGGGACAGGACCAGACAGACCCCAATCGAGATTGACATCAAGAAACGGAAATGGGGATGGATCGGCCACACACTCCGCAAGCCTGCTTCTAGTGTCACCAGGCAGACCCTTGACTGGAATCCACAAGAGACGTCGTCTGCAAGGACCAGCTGTGGGACAGGACCAGACAAACCCCAATCAAGATGACATCAAGGAACGGAAATGGGGATGGATCGTCCACACATTCTGCAAGCCTGCTTCTATTAGTCACAAGGCAGGCCCTTGACTGGAATCCACAAAGGAAGCGAAAAGTGGATCGACCAAAACAGACTTGGGTCAGAAGTTTTGACACAGAGTTGAAGGCATTTATGTATTTATAGAAAAGACAAAGGAAGGCAATGTTATTGCGGTGGGGAAATCACTGAAGACGAGATGCCAGATCAGGACCAATAATATTGCTGATTCTTTTTTGGATTTCATCAAGGAGATATAGATAGATAGCAGTAGCACCGGACTATATGTGACAGCAACATTATAAGCATGTACGAATGGTAGAATTATAAATATGTAAGACTCCGGAGAGAAAAATTATCTAGAACGACACACTGAACAAACCTTCTTAGCAGCTGATCTAGTAGTGAATTTAAAAATAGTTTTTTCACTTCATGTCAGCCGAAAACGTTAGCCCAAGAAGCAAATCACACTCCTGGCAGAGTTATCATTATTGTTGTTATCACAACGTTTCGGCTGTTGTACCCTCCGGCCTTCCCCAGGTGTATATCAGTTTGAGTAATCTACAGAGAATTCTAAACTAAACTTTTTATTTAATCTACAAGAGTAGATTGTTTTCATTCCACTGCTCATGTCTTGGGATATTTTGTCTAGTTCTTATTTTTAGTACTGCTCAATTATTGCTCACCCGTTTCCACTGAGTTCAAGTACACACTGCCAGGCCCACGGATTGAACTCAGAATTACTGTCATCAAATTCACGGGCCAACGCTTTAGTCCACTCGGCTATTGTCTCTAATATAAATAGTGTAAATAATGCTCTGCAAAACTTTATATGTTGGGACAATGTGTGACTAATTTTAGTTCGTCCTTATACAATTCTTATTGTATTGCTTCAATAGGGCAGGTTGATTCTTGACTTGTTTTAGAAAAATCAATACTGTACACGATGTGAAATCTGAGGTTTGACATGATAAGTACTGCCAGCAAAAACTAAAGTCAACTTTTACCAGTTTTTAGAGATTTAGGTTAAAAGGTAGTCTGAAGAATTGCATAGAAATACTTAATTTCCACAAGTTTTTGATTACAAACTGACTTCAAAATTGAACTATTTCAAGAATAAATTCAAATAAAGTTGATATTTTAATCAGCATTGTAGCATACCTACGGACGATAATGGCTATATCCCCATTTACATAAATATTATATCAGTTGGAGATTCGTCTTCAGCTGTGCTGGTCAAACATTCTGCCTCCGGGCAGACAGGATCCCCAGACGAGGCTATGTCGAAGGGCTGTGTCTCGTCTCGGAAAACAGCTAGCCGACCCCGTTCTATACGGGGTCCACGAGAAATTTTTGTCCGAGACTACGGGCTCGGATACCCCATATTAAATTCGGCTTTGTGCCACATATGACCGCGTAGACGGTTGGAGATTCATTATGGAATACTCTTGACTCACCTTTAGCAATTGACTGCTACTTCTACGCGTCGCTGGTGAATATTATATGTGCTGTTCTTGTCCTAAGTATTATTGTTCATTACCAACCTTCGTGCGATTATTCTATTCAGTAATCTTCCCCACGTTACAACAATTAGATACAATGAATGGAAAATATATTTATATCAGAATTCTAATTATGAATCACTACAAGGAAAATATGCATTTTTTAATGTATTCGATAAGTACAATTACAACAAAAGCTAATTAATGAATAAGATCTTGCCCCATTTTTAGGTCATAATTAATTTTTAAAAATAGATATAAGTGTATGGCATAATAATGGCAACTGGAAAGATTCTTAGTTTTTTACTGACGTGTTTAGTCTTCCGACTTTATCAAGGCAAACAATGAAAGCGAAATGTTTTTGTTGCCATAGTTACATTAAATCCAAAATTAAAAAAAAAAAAAGACGCTCGTGCGTAAGCCTCTTTCTGGCTAATGGTAACTTCCTTTATACTAAGAATTTGTTTTTTGCTTTCCATGTCGACAAATTAGTAAAATTTCCCAGAATATGACAACAAAAACATTTTGCTTTCATTGTTTGCCTTGATAAAGTCGGAAGACGAAACGCGTCGACAAAAACTAAGATTTTTCTCCAATTTTCATTCTTATACCAATTTGTCTTATCCAACAATTATTCTGGGAAAATTTACCATATAAGTGTATATAACACCATAATACTACTGGGCTCAAATTATAAAAAAAAATGTTTTAAATTTGCATTATTGAAAATCACACTAAAACTACTGTACTGTATAACATATATCATAATATAGGTAAATTGTTCAGTATAATTTCCCTTTGAAGCAAATGAAGGTCTTATTTGATAGCACAATGATTTAGTAATAATGTATTTGTGCCTTGCTTCTTGTCCATATAGATTCTGCGAAACTTCAGTAGTTAATTTCACTGACCTTTCCACACCTTGCGAATATTCAGGTAAATTCAGCAACTCCAGTTTCGTTCCTTTCATCAGAACCTCTTGCTGTCGCTTATTTAAAAATAAAAACCTTCTGCAAACACAGGTTTACAAACTCTATTTTGTGAGATTTTAATCAAATTTGACCAGTGTGTTGCTTCAGAGTTGATGAATATATTTTTTTTAATTTCTTCAGTAACTCGCTACTTACGAAACAAAAAATGTTTTTATTGAAAGATTTATCCATACTTTGTTACATTTTTGTGATGTAACTTGAATGAAATTTTAAAATTAGTCTTGTAAGTTGACATAACTAATTAATTATGAATAAATTTTATCTAATTTTTTATAAGCTCTTTCCTCACCTCCAATTCATCTGAGTTCAAAATTGAGAAAAGA
>CAHIKZ030004332.1:3880000-3882500 GCA_903632075.3 Acanthosepion pharaonis | reverse complement strand
TTTGTTTTTTTTTGTTTTTTGTTTTTTTTGTTTTTTGTTTTTGGGGTATGGTATATCACCCTTTATGGGCTATTTAATGCCGAAATCTAAATATTTCATATGTAATTTTATGCTTTCAGCTATATATATATATATATATATATATATATATATATATATATATGTACATAATTTTATACTTTTAGAGTAAGGGTATATTTTTTAGATATACATCTTGTAGATCATGAAATGTATTCTTGGTATTTTTTTTATAATAATGTATTTTTATATTTTTTTAGTGTTGTCATTTTGCTATGAAAATGTATTGTTGGTTATTTTATTATAAAAATGTACGCTTGATTTTGTTTGGAGGTTAACTATTTACCCATAGCTGCGACCCTAATGGCTCAGGGTGAATCTGGAAACAAGAGAAAATAAAAGGTGGTTCTACTTCCTCACAAGCTCCAATCTCTCGATCAGAGGCCTAGCTGCCGGATGTAGTTTATCGTCATACTCAGGATGCAACAAGAGTTACGGAGAATTTTAATGGAAAGAGCCGGTGAATGCGAGGCACAAAATGGTGGTCACGTACCATGCGTAAATAATATTGTCTACTTAAGGAGTAATATAACTTTTAAAACTCGTCGCGACTTATGGAACTCCGTGTATATATATATATATATATATATGAAGAAATATACTCTTAAGGTGTGCTATATTTATGCGATAAAGTGCTCAATATCAGACATACGGAGTATGTAAATATAAAAGTGAACATTGAAGTCAACACTTAGTGGCGACAAGCTGTTTCATGCTAGACGCAATCGTCAGGCCTGACGATTGTGTCTAGCATGAAACAGCCTGTCGCCTCTAAGTGTTGACTTTAATGTTCACTTTATATATATATATATATATATATATATATATATATATATATATATATATATATATAGAGAGAGAGAGAGAGAGAGAGAGATAGATAGATAGATAGATAGATGTGTGTGTCTGTATGCACGCGCGCGTAAAATTTCAAATAGAGTATATCTGTAAAAGGACAAACGGAATAAAAACAAAAGGAAAATCTATTTGAGCCGGCGCGTTTCGAACACACGACTTGATAAAAAAAATTAATTTACAGTTGAACACAAAAATTTTGTCTTAGAAAAATGATGAGCACAACAATTTTTATCTTACAAAAACAAGACCCTGATGACGGCATGGTGCGAATTTCGAAAGTACTCGGAATAAAATGAATATGCCTCAATATGGTAATTTTCTTTCTAAATTTAATAACGATACTAGGAAACTTGTTCGAAGGTACGAGAGGATTCTATTTAAATAAGTAGGCTCTTTAGGTTCATAGTTATATATATATATATATATATATATATATATATATATATATATGTGTGTGTGTGTGTGTGTGTGTGTGTGTGTGTGTGTGTGTGTGTGTGTGTGAAAATATAGAAAATAGGAAAGAACTCGTTAGGTAAATAATTCAAAGTTCTTTAGTATTTTTGTAATCCAAATAATCCAAAGTCCTTTAGTAATGTTGTAAACATGAGAACTCTTATAGTATTTTTGTAAACATGAGAACTCTTATGTAGCGTGTTGGAATCATATTTTTAAATAAATAATTATATATATATATATATATATATATATATATCGAGGAATTTGTGAAACAAAATGGAAGAACATTATTTGTGACGCGTTTCATCAATTAGAACTTCATCGGACTTTATTTGTTGACGTTGTTTTGACTACACATGCGCATGAATGAGAGACGCTGGCAGCTTCATTCCTTTTTTTCTTTTGAAATAATTTTTTTTAAAGAATTTTTAAATATTTTTTTCGTTTGCAATCTAGCTAAATTGATATATATTCTTTTTCTTTCCATCATTTTTGTTTTTAAATATCCGACGTTGTGATAACAAAAAATCTGCCAATAACAGTTGTAAGAATCTGGACGTCAATTTACTGTGGCTGAATTAGCGATTAAAGCGCTTGCTAGGCATTTTCTTCATAGTGAATTATTTTCTCTTTTAATTAGAGTACGATTTTTTGTATCGAAATTGTGGCTAGTGAAAAAATTTTGTGGTCCACAACCAAAACCAAATAATAAAAATGACCTAATAAACTTCTATTCCCATCATAACAACAAAACAAAATCCGGAATGATCACTGAATTATATTTAAGAGCACTCAGAATTTGCAGCCCTTAATATTTTCACAAAAAGGAGAAATATATTGAAAATACTTTCAAGACCCTTCAATACCCTATTTCATATTCAATGCAAACCAAAAGGCTCAAAACATATTCCAAAATAGAAGAGCTGTCCTTCCTGACAAACCTAACGAATCAAAAAATATATTATTCTACCCGCTATCACGAATACAACCAAAAAGAATTTATTTAAACTCAACATAAAATTTGCCACAACTAGATCTAAAACAATAAAAGACTTAATCAATACAAAACAAAGCAGCAGGCCAAAACTTGATGGAGGAATTTGCTCTA
>CAHIKZ030004332.1:3845000-3875000 GCA_903632075.3 Acanthosepion pharaonis | reverse complement strand
CTTGCTTGGGTGAATTGCCTTAAAAAAAAGTCGTCAAAATTCATACACTGATGCTCTCAAGGACACAAGGCCAAGTGGATAAAAGCGTTGGTTGAATCCTGTGACTTGAACCAAAGAATTGTGAGTTCAAAACGTCTTGAATATGGCAACAAAGATGAGAACAGCCCGAACATTGTAAATAATCACAATACCTCATCTCAGAAATAGAGACAGGTGTTGAAGGTCAATATGGCAACAAAGATGAGGACAACAGTCCGAACAATGTAAATACTGTAAATAATCAAAATGCCTCATCTCAGAAATATAAGCAGACACTGAAACATATTTTTATTAGATAATAACGGTTTAGTGATACAAGTCTTAGTAACAAATAACTGGGGGGGGAAGTATTTTAGTTTCGATATATTCACTTACGTGTAAATACACTGAATCATCATCATGTACAAGGCGGCGTAAATGATTTTGAATTTTGTCATGACTGGAAAGAGACGATTAGGCAGCTCAAGACCAAATATGGCAGCAATATTTTATCTTGGGTTAAATACAAGCAAGCAAAAGATGAAGACTCAACAAGAAATATGCAGGGATAGAATCTCTTTTTGAATACAGACACGATAGGCAGGTAGGCATAAAATATAAAATAAATAGCAAGGCAGAAAACTTAAGTTGGGCTTAAGTCCCTATAGGGTCTCAAGAGACGTGGCCTAATCGAGGGAACATCTGTTCATCGTGATTGGTGATAGTTCTGGTTTCGATCGGCGATGATGGAATGTAACTAGTTTGGTTTTCGAGGCATTGAATATAACAAGCTGGTTATTCCCCCACTGAGCAGTTAGAGCTCGGTCAGAAGAGAGATCAGTTGCCAATCTCTGATCGTCTAGATTTTTTAAGGCCATCGAAAAGATGTTCGAATAATCTGTAAGTTTTACTCGAAATACATGTGAACAGACGAGTTCAGTAAATACACAGGAATAGAAAATGGGGTAAAATAAAGATGAATTTTCTCACCAGTGTTACTTAGTCTCTATGAAGAGACAATCCTGAAGGAACTATATCACCAACCAAAATTTATTACGGGGGGGACATACTCCTAGCAATATAAAATATGCGGATGACACTGTGTTGAGGACAAACTAAGAAACAAGAATAAGAGATCTATTAGATTAAGTAGCAACAGAAAATTAAAAAAAAAAAAGGATTATGAACTGCAAGACAGAATGCATAATTGGCAGCATAAGAGACAGATGAAAGCGCCAATTTCGGAGTAGGGACGTCCAAATCAAACTCCAGCGATTGTTAGCATCAACGGCGTTAAAGTGGTCAAACTCCTTGGAACTGATCCCTCGCCCGGGATTGATAGACACGAGCGACGGGTGTCACCTGACCATCGTCCAGCGACCGTTCGCATCAAACAAAAAATAATTCTCAGGACATGGAATATAAGAACAAACAAATGTAGCCAGTTAGAAAATATCAAGTGGGAAATGAGCGGGTTAAATGTTAATATTTTAGACGTATGTGAAACCAGATGGGCATACAATCGAGATTTTGTCACTAACAAACACAGAACAATATATGCAGGCGGTGAGAAAAGTGAAAGAGAAGTAGGAATTATATTGGACAAAGACATGAAGAAATGTGTTCTGGGATACCGCCAACTATCTGAAAGAATTTTTGTCGCTAAACCGAAAGGAATGCCTTTCAACATATCCATATTAGTTGTTTATGCACCGACAGAACAAAGTACAGAAAAAGATATCTAAAAGTTCTGCTCTACGCTAGACAACGCCAAGGCTCAATGCAAATCTCAGAAAATTACAATTGTTATGGGAGGCCTGAATGCCAAAGTAGAAGAAAAAAGGATATAGTTAACAAATTAGGACTAGGATCTCGTAATGAAAGCGGAGAAAAATGGATCCAGTGGTGTACAGCAAAAAAACAGGTAGTAGACAACACTTGGTTTAAAGGACGCCCAAGACTGATATGAAGATCTAGAAGACAATGAAGAGAAAAGAAAAACTAAATGTACTACATAACTATCAACAAGAGATTCGGGAATGCAGTTTTATACTGGAAAATATACCCAGGAACCGACTGTGAAAGCGACTGTTTCACTTATATGTAAACTTAGAGTGAATCTAGGGAAATTGAAGATAGCTAAGGCAGCACACAAATTACAATACAACAGACAGTTGAAGAACCCGAATATGAAAGAGAAATATATGGACAGTGTGTAAAGCAGATATGATGGACAAAAAGAAAATGGCAACTCTAAATGCGGGGTGGGGACATATTAAAAGAAACTTTAGTAACATCAGCAATCGAAATTATCCCAAAGACAATTAAACAAAGAAAACACAATAGATGACCGATTAAATTCTCGACAAGATGAAAAGGAAACAAAAACAAAGTCAAGGTATGGTACAGAATATAGGACTCTGCACAAAGAAATTAGGAACAAACGCAGGTAGACTAAAAAGGAATGACCCAACGAAAAATTGCAGAAATAGAAAGAATAAATATCATAGATAAAGTAGAAATTGATAAAAATAAGAGAACTAATAGGTCAAAGGACATGCCCACCAACAGGAAGCAAAAAACCCAAAGACAGGATTTTGATATTAAAGAAAGACAAGTACTTTAGAGAAATCTTCCACGGCGAAAGAGAACAACCTGTAATACTCAGTTTTGTAGTGTCCTCCCTCTAAAGAATCTATGTTGGACTCTTCCGCCTACTATAACATTAGTAGAAGAGAAGACCTTAGGGAACAGTCGACCAGATTGTTCAACTGTCGAACTCTCTGCCTTGTGCCACATACATTCCTCGTGCGGGGACTGTTAAATATAACAGTCGCATAAATTGTTCAACTGTCAAACTCTCTGCCTTGAGCAGAGAGGCACCCGGACAAGGCTTTGCCGAAAGACAATGTTTCGTCCGGTGGGATAGACAGACCCTGAACCCGTTTATGCGTGTTCTACGGGAATATTTTTGGCCGAGCCTACAGGCTCGGAGAACCTACGGTATACTCGGCCTTGTGCCACATACATCCCTCGTGGGTGGAGGGCTGTTAAATATTAACAGTCGAATAGATTGTTCTACCGGGCTGTGACTTTTCGCAGCTGCTGTCGAATTCTATGCCTTTGGGCAGAGAGGAACCTGGACCTGGTTTTGCCGAAGGGCAAAGTTTCGTCCGTGGAGGTAGACAGACCCTGAACCCGTTTATGCTGGTTCTAAGGAAATATTTTTGGCCGAGCCTATGGGCTCGGAGAACCCACGGTAAACTCGGCCTTGTGCCACATAAATCCCTTGTGGCGGGGCTGTTAAATATTAACAGTCGAATAGATTGAACGCTGGGTCAACCGACACACACTCACTAGTCGTGTCATACACTTTTGTTTAATCTATGATATATCTGCAACACTTGTTTTGTTATTTCTTTAACCATTTACCTGGTCACAACATTCAGAAATATTAAAATTTGATGTGGAATCATGACTAGCCAAATTGAACATTAACAAATCAGCAGACTCCGATGGAATTCTAATAAAAATGCTGGCAGCCTTAGATGATTTAGCTTGAGACAAGAATATAGACATATTAAATGAAATCTACAACAGTGGTGATATAACGAAAGACCTAAGTCAGTCTATTTTCATAGCACTGCCTAAGAAGCCAGATTCTAGCGAATGTGAACTCCATCGAGTAATAAGCTTAATGAGTTATAAAACAAAACATCCAAAGTCTATTGAATAGGCCGGAAATAGGACAAGAACAGTGCGGCTTCGCTAAAGACATTGGTGCAAGGAACACGATATTTATGCTCATAATGTATCAAATAGAGTAATACAAATGCAGAAGGATGTATACCTGTGTTTTATAGATTATGTAAAAGCGTTCGTTAACGTACACAACAAAGATCTGTTGGAACAATTAGGTAACTTTGACATATTCGAGAAAAATATTAGAATAATCAAGAACCTACACTGGCAGCAAACCACCTTCATACGGAGAGAAAATTAGCCCAGTAGCTATACAAAAAAAGAAAGGGGTGTAAGACAAGGATGTGTTTTCTCACTTATTCAACCTGTAGAGTGAAGCGATTCTGAGATATTTAGAAGTTCTACCTGGATTCATTATAAGTGACCACAATCTTAACAACATAGTATATACAGATGGCACAGTGTTGATAGCAAATACTAAAAGGAAAGTACAAGACCTCCTACAGAAGGTAGTTTGATTTGGTTTGGTTTGTTATACGGCATATCAACCTCAATGGATCATTTAATGCCGACAACGTTTTTTTCTGGTAATATTTTTGTTTTGTCATAAATCTATTTCTGTTAATATTTTTTCAAAAATGTATTGCTGGTAATATTTTTTTCTTCAAAAATTTATTTCTGGTAATATTTTTTTACAAAGTATTTCTGATATTAAAACCTATTTTTACACTTTTACAATGATTTTAACCTCAATTTCGAGGTTAACTATTTGCGCATAGCTGGGACCCTAACAGGTGCTACCACCCCGGGTCAGGGTGGACCTGGGAACACCAGCAATTAAGATGTGGTTCCACGCTCCTCAAAGCCTCCTGATCAGAGGCCTTGATGTTGGGCGTAGTTTATCGTCTTACTCTGGACGCGGATGTAGTTTATCGTTATACCCAGGACGGTACAGAAGGTAGTGAAGGAAAGCGAGAAGAAAAGACTAAACATCAGGTGCAAGAAGACGGAATATATGGATGTTAGTGAAAGAAAGAGTCCAGCACGCTAATTACAAATACCAAAATAAAAAAAATGGAACAATTTAAATATCAGGGACGTGTTTTAACAGAGGACGGAAAGTGTGATACTGAAATCCGAAGGTGTATTTTCATAGCGAAAGACGCTTCCAAAAGCTAAACAGACTATTAAGAAACAGAAAAAAATCGTTAGAAATAAAGAAAAGAGTAATGAAGCGTTATGTAATATCAGTCCTTCTGTTTGGCAGTGAATACTGGACAATCTCCTAAAAGATGAAGATGAAGAAGAAAGAAATGTGGTTCTACAGAAGGATACTGTGGATACCATGGACCGGACATGTGAGGAACGACGAAGTTTTAGAGAAAATTTAAATAAAGAGGAAACTTAAACTTAGCATCAGGAAGAGACAGTTGAAATTTCTAGGGCACATAATGAGGAAGGAGGGCTTGGAAAATCTGATACTCACAGGACAGATTGAAGGCAAGAGGGACCGAGCAAAACAATGCATAGGACGTGAAAATTGTGGAGAGCTCCGATCGCCTGTGTCCTACAACACATGGAAGAACCTTACTTGAGTTCTTGCCAGGGTCGTTACGTGCAACATATTCTTTGGACATGCTTCTTTTATCGGTTTTTTCGTTTTGGCATTTTTGAATTCTTCCAGGGTTTTAACCTTGGTCCTACTTTTCATTAACGACCTTCCCGATGGCATCAGCTCTCAACTTGGTAACTATGCTGGTGACGAAAGCATTTACTCCGGCCACGATAGTAGGTCTGGTCAGTCCGAAAGGGTGAAATTGGTGGTAGATGTCAAAAACGACCTTCAGTTTGGTGTTCACTGAGGCAAAGGATGACTTGTTAATTTTAACGCCTCCAAAACTAGCGAAATAAAGGGTTCAGTTCGACATTCCAACTACCTGAAGTAGGCCGGAGCGTACAACGGCCGAAACTTTCTGATAAATATGGCAACAAAGATGAGGACAATAGTCCGAATAATGTAAATAGTGCACATTCTGCCATCAGCCAATGAAATTCTTCCACGCAAGTATATTAGCCAATGGGTTTATTTCTTCTGGATTCTTGATACGTTGGAGTCATTTGCCTTTTTTTAATGCGGTAAGTCGTTATTTATCGATTTCTTTCTCATTTCTCTTTTCTTTCCCTAATGTTATACCATAGTTGTTACTTTATATTTGAAGATAACATTCACTCTTATCTCGTTATTATATTCGAAGACCAGGTGGATAATAATAAAAAATGCAAATATCTACGAACCATCTACGAAAAATCTGCCCTGACGATAAAAAGAAAAAGATTAACGGGGTAGAAAAATGAAAAAAGACAAAATCAAACAAGTGCATGAATTTAAATATCTGGGAAGTATTTTAACAGAGGACGGAAAGAGCGATACGAAATTCCGAAAGCTCATTGGAACAGCGGAAAGGAAACAGAAAAAATTCGTTAGAAACAATTAAACCAGCACTTAACTGTTACGTAATATCAGTCTTCCTATATGACAGTGAATGCTGAAGAATCTCCTCACAGATTAAGAAGAGACATGCAAGTAAGAGAAATTTGGTTCTATAAAAAGATGCTAACAATACCAGAAACCAAACCTGAGAGTAACAATAAACTTTTAAAGAAACAGGAAACAAAAAGGACACTAAACACCAGAAAGAGACAGTTGAATTTTCTAGGAAGATAATGAGGAAGTAGGGTTTGGAAAATTTGATACCCACAGGACATATTCAAGGCAAGAGGGACAGGCGTAACTTTTGCATAACTGACCAAGCACGTTTGAGTAAATGGATGGCGGAACAGGATTTAGGATAGATAACAAAAAGACAAAATTTAATAAGAGCCACAAATAACAGGAAACTGTGGAGAGCCATGATCAACAACATCTATTTATCTCTATCTATCTATCTATTTATCTATATATTCACCCACAGACAGGCTTATCACAGCTCATCAGTATGATTACCTCAAGCCGGGATCGAAACCCGACTCATTCGGCATCAGTCAGAAATTTAGCACCTGATCTATCAACCCACGGTTGAGAGGAAGGCTAATTTTTAAGTATCTATTCTTCGAATAAACACGCCAATAACTGACAGGGCTCAATTCAGGGAAGAGCTTTACAGTATTAGAAATAGTAGTAATTGTCTACAAATTCGCGCTTTCCCCCAAGAGTACTCAACCGGAATTAAATTTTCCAGGGTCATATATATATATATATATATATATATATATATATATAGTTCCAAACGTTGAGACTGGCTTTAAAAGTTATATCATTCCTTAATATCATTTATTTATCCTTTATGTAATAATGATAACGGATATTTAATTCACTTAATTATAGAAAACAACGCATGGTATGTGACCACCATTTTGTGCCTCGTATTCAATGGCTCTTTCTTTTAAAATTCTCCGTAACTCTTGTTATGTCCTGGACATGACGATAAACTATATCCGGCAGCAAAGCCTCTTATTGAGAGTACTGAAAATACCACAGATGATGCACTTGAGAAACAAGAAAGTTTTAAGCAAAGTTTGCTTCTACTGTATATCGTCCGCTTGACACTCTGTTTTTTGCGCTATTTTACTTCTACTGTATAAACTATTGACACCGTTATTATTTTAACTACCTTCACTCCTCACCAATGTTTATTGTTTAAAAAAACATTGACTAGAATTGAAATAAAACTTATTTTTGTTCTTGAGAATTTACGAGAAAAATATTAAACATTATTTATTTATTAGAATAATTATTTAGAAGAATAATTTTATACTTATATTCTAAAAACGAATACAATTAAAACAAATGCAATGCAATATTTATTAATTTCAAATTCATAAAGAAATAATTATGAAAACTTTTTATTCATAAATTTATAAGCATTTACTAAATTATAAAAATATGTAAAACAACTATTAGGAAATTTTATCATTTACAATTTTATAAAGTTTGAATTAGTTGGTAATTAGTCGATGTTTTGTCAACCATTCCAATAAACGATTAATTAATTTTGTTGTTAATTCTCAAGTACAAAGAAAATGTATAAATTCACTTACATATGTTTAGGTTATATTCCAATTCTAATTATCGCTTTTAAAAACAATAAGCATTGCCGAGGAGGGAAGGTAATAAAAGTAACAGCGGTGTCAAGAGAAAATTGTCACTCCGTTTTTGGTTTGTTTTTTGTTTTGTTTTTGTTTTGGTTTTGTTTTGTTTTGTTTGTTTGTTTGTTTTTTGTTTGTTTTTTGTTTGTTTTGTTTGTTTTTTTGTTTTTGTTTTTTGGGTTTTTTGTTTGTTTTTTTTTTGTTGTGGTTGTTGTTGTTTTGCGAGCACGAAGGTGCAAGTTTGTCCAAAATAGAATACCAAAATGAAAACAAAGTACAGTCTCCAAATATGGTCTTTCCCATAATCTATTTCCTTCTCAATCTTGTTATTCCATCTTTAAATAAGAACCAATATCCCTGCTTCGTAAAAAGTTTTTAGCTGCTTTCATAGCCATGTGCGAGTTTTTTTCTCTCTCTCTCTCTCTCTCTCTCTCTCTCTTTCTCTTTCTCTCTCTCTATCTCTCTCTCTCTCTTTCTCTCTCTTTCTCTCTCTCTTTCTTTTTCTCTCTCTCTCTCTCTCTCTCTCTCTATCTCTTTCTCTCTCTCTCTCTCTTTCTCTCTCTCTTTCTCTAGGTGCCTCCTTTCAACTGGAAAGTGTCACTGAGTTACTGTTTACGGACATTTTAACACGATTTCTCGAATCTTGTGATACTATAAGCATTACCAACCAGATGCGAGAAATTTTATATACTCTCAGCTGCATAACTTTTAAAATTTTCGATGATGCTTCATATTTTGATGTGTTATTCTCCTAACAACTATTAAGAGGATAATTCACTTTAATTTTCGAAGAATGTCTAACTGGGAATTGTTGCAATACACTCTCATTGGAGAATAAAATCAATAATTTCAATCTAAGTAATGATCCTCTCTAAGGAATAATCTCGTAGTACAAGATCAGCATTATGCAAATAACGACTTGCATAAAAGTCGATGACGTTCGCACTTTTCAAATATTTGATTTTTTAACGCTTACGACCATGAAACCATAAGCGTTCTTCATAAAAGTCAGTTTATTGTCGCATAAGTAAACTGGAGTAAAGATTGAATCTCGTTAAAGATTAAACCGCGGTAAAATTTGAATCGTGGTAAAGATTTGAGTTAATCTTGTTTTAATTTTTTTTTTTAAGTTCACCTTAAGCAAGACAGTAAAACCTATAAAACACATGAGGTTACTGGGTGTCAAAGAATTAGAAAACAGAAAGATTACAAAGAAGCGAGAACAGAAAAAGAGTAATCAGGACGACAGTAGCATGATCTCACTCCCCTGGGGGTCAGCATTAGCCATGATGATAGAAGGCAGAAATGGGTATCCCAGGGGATTAATAGAGAGCAGTTTAGTTTTGGAAGCATTAAAATTAACAAGCCATCATTTGCCCTAGTGAACAACAAACTTGTTATGGGACCTTACCCATAATAACATAATGGACTATTCCATACGTAATAAATACTGCGCCTCAAGAGGAAGCAGAGGGAGTTCAGTCTGAAATCTGGAGTTAATTCTGAAGTCTGGAGTGGAGTCAGTCAATCAGTCAGAGCCAGCGAGTCAGTCAGTCGAGTCAGAGGCAGTCCGAAACAGAGTCGCGTTAAGACAATTACTACTAAACCTGATTGTTCGTACTAACACTTTCTA
The DNA here is from genome assembly GCA_903632075.3 of Acanthosepion pharaonis. Classification (NCBI taxonomy): domain Eukaryota; kingdom Metazoa; phylum Mollusca; class Cephalopoda; order Sepiida; family Sepiidae; genus Acanthosepion; species Acanthosepion pharaonis. The sequence goes on along the minus strand of CAHIKZ030004332.1, from coordinate 3,865,501 downwards.
CTTCTCTGTATATATTCCTGATTGTAATATATCTGTGTTATTCCATACCTATGTTCGAGTTCTTCTTTATTGGTTCTACCTTGGACTATCACCCGGGGTACAAGGAACCAGACCATAACAAAACTGAAGACTGTTTTAAAGATTTTCTCTGTGAAAATTAAGTATTAATGGTATTGGTAAAATAATGGTATTGTTAAAATTAATTGTAATAGTCATGGTAAAATTAGCCATCTTCCCACAAGAAACATTCAAGATTCATTACCGAAATAGTTTGTGTTAATCAATTGATGTTTATAAATTCTTTTAAAACAGATATGTCTACTGTAACACGTGTAACCATTAATAGAACGTTTATAAGAAGAAGAAATATTATTAGAATAACGATATTTTATATATATATATATATATATATATATATATATATATATATATATATATATATATATAATAGCACATAATGAGTGTTGAGGGTAATAATAAAACAGTGCTAGATGTAAAATAAGAGATCTAATTTTTTATATATTATTTTAATAAATATCATTAATCCCTGTTTATTTTAAAAAATAAAGTAAAATAATAATCCCCGCTTATTTTAAATACAAAATAAGAAACCCGCCTATTTTAAATTTAATTTAAAATTTTAAAAATAAAAACCATAATCCCCGTATAATATATAGACAACGCCAGCTTTGCATTAACCAGATATTAAATTATGTAACAGTCAGTCTCTACCCAGCACTTGAAGATTGCGTTGTTGTGCATGACACTCCAAGTCATGCTACGGATAAGGATAGTATATATATATATATATATATATATATATATATATATATATATATATATATATATATATATATATAATGTTCTGTGGTATGCTATATTTATGGGTTAAAGTTCTCAATATCAGGGATAGAGCATATTTGAATATAAAAATGGACATTGAAATCAACATTCAGAGGCAACAGTCTTTTTCATGATGGTTGACGATTGCGTTCAAACCTGAAACAGCCTGTCGCCTCTGGAAGTTGACTTCTATATACACTTTTAGATTTATATATTTTTGAATTTGTAGGTCTGATGAATTGGGTCGTATTTACGATTCCAATGGAATAAATTATGACCATGGAATATTAGTGTTTAAGCCTTTTTTATATATATATATATATATATATATATATATATATATATATATATATATATATATATATAACTAGACTCAATTTCGAAAAACCCTCGAATTTTTGATTTGCTAATCAAATCAATCTCGAGGGAAAAAATTTTAAAAAAAGAAAGAGCTACAAACATGAACTTCTGCCGACAAAAAAATCGCACAGATGCAGGTTTGAAGCCCAAAGAAAAAACTCCGATACGAGTAAACAACTAACTAACAAAAGAGCTCAATACAACCGTAGGGCAGACCTAGAATACACCTAGTGGAGCCAGACAAACCTACCTAGGTTTCACCTAAAACGGATCGTCAGGGAAAGTTTGGCCAAACCAAAGCCAAACTTTCTCTGACGATCCGTTTAAGGGTGAAACCTAGGTAGGTTTGTCTGGCTCAATATAGGTGTATATATATATATATATATATATATATATATATATATATATATATACGAGTAAAAAACTAGGTAGGCTGTTTTTCTATGCCTTGCATGATGGCCTGTATAGGAGAAAGAACACACTCAATTCAAATCAGTTGTGCGTAAAAATACTGTGTTGCGCCAGAAATGCATTGATCTGGTTATTCGCTGCAACTCATCCTCGACCAGTCGTTTTGATATTCACCTAATTTAAAATAAACATCTATTCATTTACGTGCTATTCCATGAATGGCAATAATGAAATTATCCGTTTCCATACAGGAAACATTGGGTATTCATTGATCAAACAGCGTTACTGTCGGATGAAATTTATTAAATCTTTATCTTAAAAGAGTAAATTAGACTTATCAGTTTCACTATTACTGCTCTTTCTTGAAAAGAGTTTCCTTACAAACCTTTTGTTTGAAGTAGTGTGGAAAATTAATAACTCGATAATATAATCAGTTTCTTTGTGCAACCCATTTTTGTTGCTGTTACTGTTGTAAGTGGTAATGTGATGTGCTTTTGTTATTTTATAAAGTTCGTTTCCTGTAATTGTCTAGCGCCAATCTATAGGTTCTTGATGAAAAGTAGTCTTAAGATTTATACGATTCTTTCGCTTGGAGCCATTTTAATCATTAATCTGAGTAAAAAGTCGTATATAGATTATAGTCTAGACATTTTTAGCTAATTCGCTGCCATGCATGACACCCAAATGAAAGTTTAGATTTGAAAACAAATATAGAATGCGCCAGGTTATTAAGAACAAATTATAACGAAAGAACAAAAATATTCTCGTCCTGGGTATGACGATAAACTACATCTGGCAGCAAGGCCACTGACTAGGAGATTTAATTGCTGTTGTTCCCATGATCACTCTGGGCTGCGGTGATTAGGGTCCCAGCTATGGGTAAATAGTGAACCCCCAAACTGGAATCAAAACATTATAAAAGTATAAAAATACATTTTTGTAGTAAAAATACCAGCAATATTTTTTCGTAGTAAAAAAAAAATTCCAGCAATACATTATTGGAAAAGGAAGAGAAAAATCACCAGCAATATATTTTTGGAAAAAAAATTAACAAAGATCCCAAGAAAATTAAATTTCGGCATTAAATGACCCATAAGGTGTTGATATGTCGCTAAACAAACCAAACCAAACCAAACCAAACAAAGATATTCAATAGAAAAAATGTACAACTGTTCAATTAAGAAAAAAAAACGATAAAGATTTTTCGATAAAACTTCTCTCATCCTGATGAATAGCCTCACAGAGGCTTCGGTAACAATCCCATGGCTGAATAAGGCGTTTTTAATTCAATGATGACAAACTTTAACGCGTCCTTTGTCCTATCAGGCCGCTAGTTGTTATCCCTCTCAATAAAAACATAGACTTATTAATTCAGGAGGTTTTCAGTCGCAAAAGCTAAATGGTCACATATTGGCGTTACATAGTCATGAAAATTCTCGGCCAACTACGCTTTTAGGGGGATGCAGAATCCTGATAGAAAATGTACGATCTTGTCTGGATTACCCTACCGGTCCTGTGTTTTGCCACTACCACGATGTAACCCTGAGGCTCTGCAGGAAGAAGTTAGGCAGTATGATATTGCCCTCGATGTTCACGGACTCTAGGACAATCATAAACGTGGGTACCTCAGGGTACCTGTGCCTGATCAGCAAAGACTTTAACTGGATCGAACGGTACTTCGGGGTCTTGATGAACATGAACTGTTCATAAGGTTGGGCTGATTACTTCTCGCAACATACATCTAATAGTATATTGGCGATGATCCTCATCGATTTATTAGGTTCGTGATGGACGGTGTCATGATCCTGTTGTATGAACTCATCGTCCTTACATCGCCTGGCCGCTTAGAATGTTTCTTTCTTTAAGTAACGTATGACATGTCTATACCAAAGTCCTCTAGCTTGGTCCTGACATAAAATAAAAAGAATATAGCCGTATTCAAGATGCTGGCTAGATCTGAGTCTCTGAGTTGCCACAAGATAGTCATACAGTTACATTTTGGAAGTTGTCGAGTTAATGTTCTCAGCACACATGAAAGAATAATGTGTATGTTTATACCTGGTATGTGTGGCATGACATTACGTTGTGTTCCCTAAAGGTTTCTTCTAAAATACCTGGTGCATTCAGTACAACCATTTAATCAAAAGAAACGATTTCAGTTTGGACATAAGAGATTCTACAGTTCTTCTATGTAATTACATGTATTCATGATGAATCTGAATTAAAGAAACAGTTAATATCATTTTCTTATGTATGATTAGAATTCCTTTTCAGTTTTGATTGATTTGGTTGTTTTTTTTTACAGCTTATCAGCGTTTAGAACGTTATTTAAAGCCAGAAAATATTTTTAGATCGTAAGAATTTTGAAGATAATTTAATCCAAAGCTGGGGGGAAGAAGTGGATTCCTACTTTTCCCAAGGATATTTGTGCGTAATATAAGGAACCCGACTGGAATTGAAACTCGGCTATCTGATTTCCAATTCTGAGCTGCATATCTAATACACCACCAGAGCCATCTTAACGCATGGGCCAGATGACCACACGCCTGGGGTCCCCACGAGCATAAAGGCCCCATGCTAATCTGTGTATGTTAAGTGACTTGTGTTACACAAGTCTCTTTTAGTAAATACTAAAAATAGAAATTACTACAATCCACGCGTATTGCGATTGGTGAAAATATATACCATAACAGAAAGATCTATTTCATGTTTGTTGGTTCATGAATTAAAAAAAAAATAGATTACAGTGATGGTGAAAAAGGGAACAAAAACGAAGTGTGCGTCTTAATAGATATCAGCAGAAAATTTCAAGATGGAAACTTTCCTCCTTATTCTGGACACTTTAATCTTTGATCTGACAAAATGTGCAGAGGTTTATTCACGGATTGGAAATCTGTTTTCTTTCTTCAGTGAACAGAAAACCATTGCTTCTGATGCACTAAAGAAAAAGTGTGAATAATTGACTAATATTTATCACAAAGACTCGAATTCTGATGACCTTTGAAATGAATGTGAGCATTTCAAAAACTACATGGCTCATGATGAAAATTGTGAGAATGTCCTTGCACTGTATAGAAAAAATAATTTTGGACAATTTCAAATCTGTATTCGTGAATGTTGAAATTGCACTCAAAGTGTTCATGTGCATGATGGCGACCGACTGCACAGAAGAACGTTTTTTCCAAGACTGAAAAATATAAAAAAATCTGCTTCGTAGCCCAATGGGACAGCATCGTTTGAACTGGCTTTTATTCATGTGCATGGAAAATGACATCCTATTCCTGATGACCATTGACTTCAAGCCAATAATAAAATAATTCTCTGAAATGAAATGCTGCAAATGCTTGTTATAAGAAGTTCATAGTAATTTCATACTGTGCCATCGAATCTATGTGGCTTACTAAGTATTATTGTGTTTTTCAAGGCTTGTGTATTGTTCAAATGTTTATCATGTTGACTAGTTTCTGCTGTACAGTATGCTTTTAATGTTTCAACATCAGTTTTGTTGAAGTTCCAATAAAATAAATATATGTTTAATATAATCAACTATTTGCTTTTTATTCCTGGGAGTCATCGTAAGAGTCCCAGCACATCGGTTTGCCCAGGGACCCATAATGCTGTTAAGACGGCCCTGCACCCGAATATCAAAACTTGCAGTACCTGGTATTTCCAATCTGCATTCTAGGTAGTGACCAGGCACAATGTAACTTCAATTCGATGATCTTACGGGAATCGATGTTTGAACGCGATATAAGTAAGCTCTCGGTGCAGTTTTAAAATATTCAGAATCTAATCATAGTCTTTTGGGGGGAAAGATACTTGGGCGATTTTTTTTCTCAGAAACATACGACTGGAAAATCTTATCGTATGAACTTAGACTGATTGATTTGTTTTTTACGGCTTACCAATACTTTGTGAGTCATTTAACCCGAAAGATATTTTGGATTGTAAGAATATTTTTGCTTCCAGTGAATATTGCATTAACTTTCTTTTAGAATAACAATGAGTTATCCAGATATACAAAGCCGGCTATTTAACCCATAGCTGGGAGAGGCGGATATAGATTCATACTTTTTTCCAAACACCACTGTAATTCGAATTCGCCTCTTTGATTTCTCATTCCGCCACGCTATACATTATACCACGTACACATCATTGATATGAAGAGACTGAGATAGATAGATAGATAGATAGATAGATAGATAGATAGATAGATAGATAGATAGATAGAAAGAAAGAAAGAAATAGATAGATAGATAGATAGATAGATAGATAGATAGATAGATATTATCAGCTTGAATTAGAAAGAAAGAAAGAAAGAAAGAAAGGGATAGATAGATAGATAGATAGATAGATAGATAGATAGATATTAATATTTTTAAAGGTCTTGTCTTGTTAATGTACTTAATTTCATGGTAAATCTTAATCATGTAGATCGAACATAATACGGTGAAATTTTCAGATCAAAATTCAGATCTGTCTAATTATAAATGTTCCCTTCCTTTTGAAATCTGTCATCAAAAAATATCGTCTTTCACGTATGTCAATCACGAAATTCTCTTGCTAGAAGCCGATTTGCAATCGTTTTATCTGCCAAATAAGAGGATTAGTCAAAACTTGTTGAAGTCCTGTTCTCCTTTAATTATTAACAGCAAGAAGCGCATAAAACATACTGAAAACAAAAGTAACGTTTCAGAATTGCAAATCTCCTTCTCAAAAGAGTCCCTTTCCTTCTAATTAGGAAATGAAGTTCGGTTAAAAAGTAATGTCTGCTCTTTAATTACAACAGATTTAATAATAGGACACAAAACATAGGAAAATGAACACAAATGTCTCATGATTCTAAATAATGTACTCCACGAAACAGCAACATCCTCTCTTCTACAATTTGATGCTAGGTTCGTTCCAAAAAAAAAAGAATCCTTCTTCTTCATTAATTACAATAGATTAAAAATCAAACACAACATAGATTGCAGAAATGGGCACAAACATCTTTGGATTCCAACACAATTTTCTCCACTCTCGACTGTGGTATTCCAATAATAAAAAAAAACATATATATCCGCCTTATAGAAACTTGGCTGCTTTCAAAACTATGTGCTGCATGCTTCTTTTACGATATCATCATTGGAGAACCTCTCTCCATTGACTGCCTCCTCCATCCATGTTGTGCATCTGCAGATGTTGTCTGCCAAAGGTGATGATGTACAAATGGTAGGTATCATCATTGCAGAACCTTTCTCCTCTGAGTGCCTCCTCCATCAGTCTTGTACAGTTTCAGAAGTTATGTGCAGAAGGTGATGTTGTGAAAATGGTAGCCCCTTTATTGAGTCTCTCAAAATTCTGGGGATGACTTTGCCCAAACATTTGAGTAGCCAAGAAATAGCACTAAACTACAGGCACTACCATGACTCACCTGGAGACTTTCACTTGGTTCTGAAATATTGGCCCTTCTGAAATTGAAAGGAAAGCAATGATGGCACCTAGACTGAATACATCATAAAAATTCAGGATATCGAATTAGTAGATACTAAACGCTTCAAATACCTCGTTGCATTGATCAGCTATAACAAGTTTAATATAGAAAATAAGGAAATTGAACATAGAATAGGCTACGCTAGAGGCAGTTTCACTCAACACCGTAAAATACTATAAACCTAAAACATTAGTTTGGAAATTCGAATCATGTTCTTAATTAACCTAATCAGATCGAGATGTCATACCAAACACCAAACCCGCACAGAAGTATATAAAATGCCAGCTGGATATAACCGCTTTCTCAGATCAATGGTTAAAAATAGCTTTGAGAAGACCATCATTCTTAGAACATTGTGGACTGGCGCTACACATTCAGGAACAAAGAACTGTACCGAATAACAGCAACCAAATCACTTGAGGATTTTCCTGAGAAGCAACAGCTAAAATAGAACTCGAAGAGAAAATAATGACGTAATCAAGATGTTGACATTCTACGCCGCTTCAAATAAAAGGACCGGAAGTAAATCCCCATCAATACTGGAAAGAGCGATAACAGACACTGAACTTGAGAAACGTATTTTCCTTAAAAATTGTTCCAAGCGGAAGACCTGCTATGTCAATGAATGCTGAATGTTTCCTTGTAAGGAAACGGCTATTATTATCATTTCCATTCTTGTCACCTTTAATGAGAGAATCATCCTGATTAACAACAGCAGCTAAACTGCCACAGCGAGGCCTGTCATTAAGATCAGTTTCAGCTAGGATTGCTATCAATTCTACCGACTCATCCCCTTGTTGCACTTACATCAAAAGCAGTCTTTTCGTAAATATTCAGAAACCTCATGTGAATAACTGCAGTACATTCTCTATCTAGAACCATATATTTTCTGATTCCGTTTTATCTTTTATGTATGTACAGAGAGGGAGTCGTTTTAATAGAGGATTATGGGTAGGAAAATAGAAGATAACGACACAAATGTTTAGCCTCAATTTGTGGATAATTTCCGGTTTATAGATAATAAAATGGAATTTTGATAAAGAATATCAAAATTAATTTTAATAGAGGATTATGGGTAGGAAAATAGAAGATAATTTCCGGTTTATAGATAATAAAATGGAATTTTGATAAAGAATATCAAAATTAATTTTAATAGAGGTTTATGGGTAGGAAAATAGAAGATAACGACACAAATGTTTAGCCTCAATTTGTGGATAATTTCCGGTTTATAGATAATAAAATGGATAAAGAATATCAAAATTAAGCTAGAATAGATATTACTTTTTTGATCTAGCCTTGTGCATAGGGAAACATATGTATATCACTCGACTATTACAGAATTTATAAGTACAATAAATGTATTGGATACTAAAATGTCGGCTGATTGTGATGCTCCAATTTTTTACGTTCAAACTTTACATTCGAAATCGTGACGTTTAATTAGATTTGATCATATAAAAAGATTAAGATGAAAAAACAATAAATCCAGCTAGCAACTACGTTAATCTGATCCGCAGTTCGATTTTTTTTTTAATTTTAAACATCCTGTTTATATATATATATATACGTTATTTACACTGTTGTCATCATTTTTATTGGCATATTCAGGACGTTTCGACGGTTGTACGGTCCGGTCTTCTTCAGGTGATATTTGATGGAATTTCGAACCGAACTATTTATTTAGTCACTGGAGTATATTGTTCTAATTCCACGTGCGATGCCTCTGGATATCGCAGGTTTTTTATTAATTCCCCTCAGCTCTCCAAGTTTTTGTTCTGTCTGTCGTGACCAGGGATTGAACACATAACTCTTTAGGTTAAGTCATTTTGAGGATTAATCAATCAACGCTTTTATCCACTGGGTCATGTGTGAATGTTGCAGTAAAGATGAAGACATCAGCCGGAACAATATAAATAGTGTAAATATTTACAATATCTCATCTGAAATGTATACACTGAACGGAAAAGAAAAACTTGTATAGATATTGTAATACTAAATTTATTCTGACATCACGAGATTAATGCAAGTTACCTTTGAATTGTACAATCACAAGAGATGCCAAAATGGCGGCTATTAGCTTCCAGACATTTATTAGTAAGACAAACTACAGCCTGAGTAAAGTGTCCAGTGGGATTGCTGCACATGCATTTTCATTTTTTTGTCTAATGGCCGCGAATGTCATTACTTTTCTGCGATACACAATATCGTTTAGGACTTGTTGATGCTGTATCCATGAGGGTAAAGCCATTTATCAAGAAAAAACTACAGTAAACAGTGTTATGGCGTTTTGGCGAACTCTCTCTCTCTTTCTCTCTCTTTCTCTCTCTCTCTCTCTATATATATATATATATATGTATATACATAAATATATATATATATATCGAACCTGCATCCTATACGGAACCGTCATTTACGCTGACGTGCCTTAACCGACTCAGCCACAAAGGAGCGTTCGGTAGACAAGGTCGAATTTACTGCTTATAAACTTCAATCTTCCATGAATCTCGTACATTCATAACTGCTCTGGCGTATTAAATGTAAACAAATGACGTCATATATTAAGAAATGGACAAAGTCCGACAATTTATTTATTAAAGACATTTTTCTGTTTAACGTTCTTTTTTATAGATAAATTTAAATATTTAAGTAAATGCTCTGTTTATAATAAACAGTATTAAATAACATTTACCGGCCTGAATGTCCGAGAAATTTTATAAGCCGTATAGGATGCAGGTTCGAATCCTGTCAAAGGACAAATATTTTCTATGAAAATTTCTCGGACATTAAAAAAAATGTCTTTAACAAATATATTGTCGGACTTTTCTTAATATATGACGTCATTTGTTTACATTTGATACGCCAGAGCAGTTATGAATGTACGAGATTCATGGAAGATTGAAGTTTATAAGCAGTAAATTCGACCTTGCCTACTGAACGCTCCTTTGTGGCCTAGAGGTTAGGCACGTCAGCGTAAATGACGGTTCTGTATAGGATGCAGGTTCGAATTCTATGAAAATTTCTCGGACATTCAGGCCGGTATATGTTATTTAATACTGTTTATTATAAACAGAGCATTTACTTAAATACTTGTATCTATAAAAAAAGAACACTAAACATAAAAAAAATGTATTTAATATATATATATACTTAATTTTCAATCATTAATCGTTAAATATTAAAAAAAAAAATAAACCGCTTAAGATCAATAACCATATCCCGTCGGCAAAAGACAATCTTTCACGATGGCCCTGTAAACCTTTTTTCTGTGGATTTTGTATTTACGTCGTGGAACACGTACACAAATCTTAGTTAATCCTGTTTGTTCTTGTCACTGTTTATCCATCTTTCGCTGAAGATAATTCAAGCTTTTCAAATTATTTTATCTAAAAAAAAATGTTATTTTATCTTGCTAATCCCATTATGCCAAAGCAATGTTGATACTGAATGTAGAACAGTTCAAAACAATACACAGGTTTTATACTTTTTGTCGAATTGAGTGATAACCCGGCCTTTCTGATATGCGGTAATAAACTTCTGGTTCTGGAGAGTAAAACGGGCAGTGATATAAAATTTGTGGTGAAAATTAATTTAAAGATTATAATAGGCAGATTTAAAAAAAAACAAAAAAAAACATCTAAACGACGCGCTCATTAAAAAATATGATGCTGTAGTTAGAGCTAGCTTTTTAATTGTGTAGAAATGCCGCTCCTGATTTAGTATTATAGGCGGTGCGTTTTTTGAAAGCAGTGTTCTATTCCACGTGAAATTCAACACACATTCGTTCTATTCCACGTGAAATACAACACGCATTCGTTCTATTCCACCTGAAATACAACACGCATTCGTTCTATTCCACGTGAGATACAACACGCATTCGTTCTATTCCACCTGCAATACAACACGCATTCGTTCTATTCCACCTGAAATACAACACGCATTCGTTCTATTCCACCTGTAATACAACACGCATTCGTTCTATTCCACCTGAGATACAACACGCATTCGTTCTATTCCACCTGTGATACAACACGCATTCGTTCTATTCCACGTGAGATACAACACGCATTCGTTCTATTCCACCTGAGATACAACACGCATTCGTTCTATTCCACCTGAAATACAACACGCATTCGTTCTATTCCACCTGAAATACAATACGCATTCGTTCTATTCCACCTGAGATACAAACGCATTCGTTCTATTCCACATGAGATACAAACGCATTCGTTCTATTCCACCTGAGATACAAACGAATTCGTTCTATTCCACCTGAGATACAAACGAATTCGTTCTATTCCACCTGAAATACAACACGCATTCGTTCTATTCCACCTGAAATACAACACGCATTCGTTCTATTCCACGTGAGATACAACACGCATTCGTTCTATTCCACCTGAAATACAACACGCATTCGTTCTATTCCACCTGAGATACAACACGCATTCGTTCTATTCCACCTGAAATACAACACGCATTCGTTCTATTCCACCTGAGATACAACACGCATTCGTCCTATTCCACCTGAAATACAACACGCATTCGTTCTATTCCACCTGAAATACAACACGCATTCGTTCTATTCCACCTGAGATACAACACGCATTCGTTCTATTCCCCTTGAAATACAACACGCATTCGTTCTATTCCCCTTGAAATACAACACGCATTCGTTCTATTCCACCTGAAATACAACACGCATTCGTTCTATTCCACCTGAGATACAGCACGCATTCGTTCTATTCCATCTGAAATACAACACGCATTCGTTCTATTGCACCTGAAATACAACACGCATTCGTTCTATTCCACCTGAAATACAACACGCATTCGTTCTATTCCACCTGAGATACAACACGCATTCGTTCTATTCCACCTGAAATACAACACGCATTCGTTCTATTCCACCTGAAATACAACACGCATTCGTTCTATTCCACCTGAAATACAACACGCATTCGTTCTATTCCACCTGAAATACAACACGCATTCGTTCTATTCCCCTTGAAATACAACACGCATTCGTTCTATTCCCCTTGAAATACAACACGCATTCGTTCTATTCCACCTGAAATACAACACGCATTCGTTCTATTCCACCTGAGATACAACACGCATTCGTTCTATTCCACCTGAGATACAAACGCATTCGTTCTATTCCACCTGAGATACAAACGCATTCGTTCTATTCCACCTGAGATACAAACGAATTCGTTCTATTCCACCTGAAATACAACACGCATTCGTTCTATTCCACCTGAAATACAACACGCATTCGTTCTATTCCACCTGAGATACAACACGCATTCGTTCTATTCCACCTGAAATACAACACGCATTCGTTCTATTCCACCTGAAATACAACACGCATTCGTTCTATTCCACCTGAGATACAACACGCATTCGTTCTATTCCACCTGAAATACAACACGCATTCGTTCTATTCCACGTGAGATACAACACGCATTCGTTCTATTCCACCTGAGATACAACACGCATTCGTTCTATTCCACCTGAAATACAACACGCATTCGTTCTATTCCACCTGAAATACAACACGCATTCGTTCTATTCCACCTGAAATACAACACGCATTCGTTCTATTCCACCTGAAATACAACACGCATTCGTTCTATTCCACCTGAGATAATAACACGCATTCGTTCTATTCCCCTTGAAATACAACACGCATTCGTTCTATTCCCCTTGAAATACAACACGCATTCGTTCTATTCCACCTGAAATACAACACGCATTCGTTCTATTCCACGTGAGATACAACACGCATTCGTTCTATTCCATCTGAAATACAACACGCATTCGTTCTATTGCACCTGAAATACAACACGCATTCGTTCTATTGCACCTGAAATACAACACGCATTCGTTCTATTCCACCTGAGATACAACACGCATTCGTTCTATTCCACCCGAAATACAACACGCATTCGTTCTATTCCACCTGAAATACAACACGCATTCGTTCTATTCCACCTGAAATACAACACGCATTCGTTCTATTCCACCTGAGATACAACACGCATTCGTTCTATTCCCTTGAAATACAACACGCATTCGTTCTATTCCCTTGAAATACAACACGCATTCGTTCTATTCCAAATACAACACGCATTCGATTCCACCTGAACACGCATTCGTTCTATTCCGCCTGAAATACAACACGCATTCGTTCTATTCCACCTGAAATACAACACGCATTCGTTCTATTCCACCTGAGATACAACACGCATTCGTTCTATTCCACCTGAAATACAACACGCGTTCGTTCTATTCCACCTGAAATACAACACATTGTGCTGAAACAGATTTTATACACCACTATGTCATAAAGGAAATTACTTACAAATATATATCTACCTATTATTATTTGTACTACACAGAGAAACTATAACATATATAGATAAAACAAGCAGTTTTACTTGTAATATTTCCTTAGTGCAAATCGTTCAGGCTGATAGTGTTATTTATGTTCCTAGTTGGGACTATGTCGTTTCCACATGCTCTTCTAACCTTGCGGACAATCATGTCTTGCTTCGTCGCGATTTACTCAACAACTGAGAGATAACGTCTTTATGCATTTTTACACATTTTTTAATAAATATATTTGAATCATTTGTTTTTTTTAATCCATGATTTGTTTGTTTTTTTGTTTTTTCATCGTCTGCTAAGATGTTCAATTTTTCCATCAAATTTGTTGTCAGTGTTGTCCATTTTATAACACATTTTTTTTCTTATTTATTCTAACATGAGTTAGTAAGATATTACGGGATAGATAAGTTAGGAGCCTTAAAAATGATTACCGTAATTCTCCATGTATAATACACCTTCATCCATAATACGCACCCCTAAAACTGTTCTGAAAGTGTGAGAAAATGCTTCTACTCACGCATAATATGCACCCCTTGTTTGGTAATCAAACCCTATTAATTGTACCTCTCCAATTTCATTACGGCCAGCGTTTCCTGCTCTTATTAAAAATGTTTTTAAACATAGAATAATATTATTCTATTTTATTTTTATGATAATTCTTATTTTATTTTACATTTGTAAGCATTGTTAGATATATATGATTGTATTGACATCCTTATGGGGTCGCAATCACTGAATGTTAGTGTCAAATTGTCGTATGTTTGTGGTGAGTAGTCATTTCGCAACTGAAATCGACCTATGAAACGGAAATTTTTAAAGATATTTTTTTAGCTGTGCATAATACGCAACCTTAATTTTACTTATTATTTTTTTAGAAAAAGTGTGTATTATACATGGGAAATTACGGTATTCATTCCATACCTCAAGAAATACAAATAAAATATCCTCACATTTATTTTATTTGTTTTTAATAAAGTTGTTATAAATTCATATATTGGCACCTTTTCTATTGATTCTAATGATTTCTATAATTTGGAAAAGAGATTGGAGAATTTGACACTCACAAGGTATAATTTAACTAATGAGTTTGTATAAACGAATGTCAGAAGAGGGAGTCACAAATTGATAGAGCCGTAAATCCACTCTCCATGCTTCCCGCCCTCTTGTTCTCTGTCACTGTCTTTATATGCGTTTGAAGGCAGGTACATTTGTTGCATCCAGCGATTTGACAACCGGAAGTGGATTATGTCCCTTGTTTTATCACGTATTTTTTTGTTAATACCCGTATTTCTCACTGGCTTGCCTTGTATTTTCCGAAAATATGTAACGAGTTTTTAAAGGCAGTATTAAAAGTTTCAAACACATCTTTTTTCTGGTAAAAAAGAAGAGAAAACAAGTTCCAGGAAGCTACAACCAAAATTAAGGTACAAAATAAAACTTTCATTTCAACTTTCTGCACATAAAAAATATCTAAAACAAAATTATTATTTTTTTAATTATTATGTACTAATACTATTGCCTGGCTATCGTCTCTCAGTTATCTACCCTTATCTCTAGGTTCAGTCTGGTTATCTACCCTTGATTATTATCTGCCCTTAGTTCCGTAGATCGGCATATATGCTTTCTCGGAAGCATTAGTCTTCTCAAGAACTGTAGACATACATTTTTACGATTTCTATTTCTTTTTTGCTTTAAGGACACTTACATAAGGACCATATATATATATATATATATATATATATATAAGTGAATATTGAAGTCAACACTCAGAGGCTACAGGCTGTTTCATGCTGGACACAATTGCGGAGATAGAGCATTTATAAATACAGACATTGTGTGAAGATTGCTTGAGGCGTAATATTGACAATCACCATGCAGTATTGATTACTATGTTCACACTGTATATCGATATAATAATAATAATAATAATAATAATAATAATAATAATAAAAATAATAATACAAATCGATATCGTCTAAAAAGTCACGTAAAACTGCTAGAAATTAAAGCGTTTAAAGGCGAGCATTTTTTGTAAAGAACTTTCTTAATAAGAAAACAAGAGTAACAATAGTTAACAGATGACGCAAAGTTAAAAGCACTTATCTTTGTGACGAGTTTAAGTTTCTCGTATGAACCGCTCACCAGGATAAGATATTTCATATTCATTTTTTTAAAATCATTTCTCCCCCAAGCAAAAAGATAATGCCAATCGGACGCTGGGGTTGGTTTGCATGTAGTGAAGGAGAATAAGAAAACTTTAGTGATCAGAAGTGAGGAAACGGACCTTAAAGGAACAGGATTCAGGAAGACAGGAAATGTTGATTGAGGTTGCATTTAAATTTTTGAAAACTGTAGTTACCAGGGAAGCAAGAAATCGGAAGGGATTTCCATAGATGAGAAGTTTGAGAAAAGAAACTTTTAGAATAGAAGTGACGGATACATCTAGCTAGTTTATCAGTAAAACGGTGAGACCTAGTTGCCAATCTAGTAGCAAGCTTAAATTCTTGTAGTCAAGGCACCAAAGGAAAAATAACTCATCAGAACAGTTGATATGAAAATATTTGTAGAAAAGGTAGAGGGAAGCCACGTTACGTCGGTGATAAAGTGACTGAAATCGAGTTACTTAATCAGGATCGATTACAGGCCCTTCTTAGAATTTTGTCAGGAATCTCGAGATATACAGGAGGAGCGCCAAACCAGATAAGAGAGTAATATTCAATGCATTGATGACTTGTTGATTTATAAATGTACAAGATAGATTCAGAAGAGAAAAAATTTTTGGCGCGAAACAGTGGACCGACTTCATGTCAGTAACATACGAGAGGCCAAGAAAGCGTGGTGTGTTGTTCTGGAATTTAGCATCAATCATGTTATCAGCAGGCAGAAATGGTTATCTGTAGAGATTAAATGATAGCGGAGACATTAAAATTTACAAACTATTTGTTGCTCCAGTTAACTACTGATTGGAGGTCCTTTTCAAGAGCAGTCTTCGGGTTTACCTTGTCAGATCTGTCGGCCCTGCTACTAAGACAGGAGTAAATAGTTGTTTTATCCGCATAAATAGCAAGTTGGGAACTGATGACATACACGCGTGTGTTGCGAATACTGCACAATTTTAAATTAAAAGAAAATAGAGAACAAGTTTAAATTGTTTTGGGGCGTTAAAATGTACAAGCCATTTCTTATCCAATTTAACATTTGACTGGAGGTCTTTTCGAGAAAAGTTGACAATTTCAGTTATTTAGCGTCTAAATAAAAGCTGAAAATATAGATCTCAGTCAGTTGATGTTGAATCTTGTTAAGGAATCTAATCTAATCTTTTTTTACGACAAAACTCTCAAGAGACGCTCCATAAATTGCGCTCTCCAGAGGATTTTCAGTGAAACATTTATTTAATTTGTACTTGTGTTTATGACGATGTGCGTGTATTTACTGTATTTTCATTTATATGCGTATACTTAGAAAAAATCTTTATATCTCAAGACTGCATATGTTTATTAATGTTCAAGTGTTAACAAAATCTTTTTTTTTTCTCTCATGTTTACCGAAACTAATTTATGGAGCTTTTAATGGAACGTTTTTATGACATCTCTTTGATGGACTGTAAATATTATATTAAAAGTAAAATTTCAATAAAATGTCGAGATCGATACGATAAACTGAAAGAATGAATAAATTAATTTTAACACGAAAGCTATCATCACTTGCATCTCTAGAATATATAATAATATAAACAGTTTTTGAAACATTAATCTCTACAATGGTCATCTACTAGTAAAGTATTTCAGGTGGAAAGCAAACTATCATTTTGAGGTCGCCAAAAATATTTACACGGTGGATAGAAAGACTAACTTATATAATGTATACAACAGTTGCAACCCATCGACTTTGACAACCATTAATCGTTGACACATCTCTTAAAACACCTAGAACTTCTCAACGCACACTTCCCCGGTTTTGAGATGCGTTTCTTCTCTTTTTCCTCTTAGTCGAGTGTCCCTAGCTCCACTTTGCATTATTTAGATTGTTCGGACGGTTATCCTCATCTTTATTGCCATATTCACGACATTTCGACCGTTGTACGCTCCGGCCTTCATCAGGTGATTGAAATATCGAACTGAACCCTTTATTTCGCCCACCGGGGTAGATTGTTCTAGTTCCACGTGCCATGCCTCTTCCGGATGTCTCAGTTATTTCCCTTTAACTCAACTCTCCAAGTTTTGGTTCACCACTGCAGTAGTCAAGTATTGAACTTATAACTCTTTGGGATAAGTCACTGGATCCAACCAACGCTTTTATCCACTGGACCTTTTGTCGAAAATAAAAGGGTTCAATTCGAAATTCCAATCCCCTGAAGAAGCCCGGCGCGTACAACGGCCGAAACGTCGTGAATATGGCAATAAAGATGAGGACAACAGTCCGAACAATGTAAATAATGTAAATAATTAGAGTACGTCCTCTCAGAAATATAGATAGATCCTGAAGAAGGCCGGTGCGTGCAACAGCCGAAACGTCGTGAATACGACAATAAAGATGAGGGCAACAGTCCTAACAATGTAAATAATATAAATAATTAGAATACGTCATCTCAGAAATATAGACATATCCTGAAGAAGGCCGGGGCGTACAACGGCCGAAACGTCGTGAATATGGCAATAAAGATGAAGCCACCATCCGAGAAATATAAACAAACATCCACTAGCTTTGTTGAGTAATACCAACCTTAATCGCCATCCGGCTTTCTTTATCCTCCTCAGTTGGAGCCGGTGTGTCGTCTCGCTAGGGTTGATTCGGGTTTCCCAAAAACATTACGATATTGAGATTGACAGCGAAGTCTAGTGTGAATCCCTTGTGTACCATAGACAAGATTGCATAATTCCTGTCTATGGCAGTGATAAATGTTTGTCACTTTCGCTTCAGAACAGCTCCGATCAAACTGGAATAAGAACTCCTTCAATAAAATGCACAATACTGTTCATAAATCCAACAGACTTAGTAAATATAAAGAAAAACTGTTTGAATAAAATGCCTCTATTATCTTTTTCAAATCAAAATATTCTACTGCAGGAGTTATGGTTTGGAGATTCTGGACACAACCGTTAAAGTGATGCCCAGTCAATCGACTCTCACTCGATGCTTTGGTTGTGCGCGTGTCTGTGTTTTCGCATCGGCCCGGGAATTGTGGGTGTGCTCTTTAACGACGACTGTCTTACAAGCAACACCGAGCCGACCTCACCTGGTTGGGTCGCTTCCCTCACTCAGAAAAAAATGTCCAGTAAGCGAAATGCGCGCTGGCTTTATATAGGGAAATCTTTTCTAATAACATGGATTAATGCCTTCCTTTACCTAGACAGGCCCCAGTAAATGACCAGTCATAATTCCCAATTTCATTATATCTATATTCCTGCAAATTGGTCAGCTGGCCTTCTTATCGGTGAGAAATTCTTCACCAGAAACCCAAAATAATGATAGCTATAAAAATTGCAAACGATTGTAGCAGAGAAAAAGCACATCTTAATCTTAGGTGATCTTGCTAACTGACATTTCCTTTGTATATTCAAAGTCTTCTTCTGTAAAAGTAATTGAATTCGTCGGGCAATCGACGTAACTAAATCCTCAAATCTTAGGGATTATCACAAAACAGATGTCTTGTTTCTTTGTCTAAAATAATTTAGATCATTATTTCCTGTGACCACCCACATTTTATGCAGGTACTGTAGTGTAAAAGAAAAAAACATCGACATTCTAAGTTCTCCAGAACCTAAGGAATTTGGACAATACATTAATCGTCTTTTTCTTATCGGTGGCTGTCCTGGGTAAGACGATAAACTACATCCGCGTCCTGGGTAAGACTATAAACTATGTCCATCAGCAAGGCCTCTGATCAGGAGGTTTTGAGGAGCGTGGAACCACCTCTTAATTGCTGGTGTTCCCAGGGCCACCCTGATCCGGGGTGGTAGCACCTGTTAGGGTCCCAGCTATGGGCAAATAGTTAACCCCCGAACTGGGGTCAAAACATTATGAAAGTGTAAAGAACAGGTTTTAATACCAGCAATATATTTTTGTGAAAATTATTACCAGCAATGAATTTTTGAAGAAAAAATATTAGCGGCAAATACATTTTTGAAAAAAAAATATTAGCAGCAATAAAAATCTTGTCGGCATTAAATAACCCATTGAAGTGTTGATATGCCGTAAAACAAATCAAACCAAAGATTGTTATCGGTGGAAAGTGGATAGGGTAGCGTATCTGAATTTTGGTGAATTTTACTTAATCTTGTCTCGTTAAATCTGAGTTTGAATCTTCATGGAAATGTACTTAATATCATTTTATTATTTTAGAATATAAATTTTAACACGTTTTTTAATTTTTCTTCTCAACTATTCAATCCACTCTCTTGAGAATTTTAACAATTATCCAATTATTATTCCTTCCAAATTACCATCCTGTAATTTTACAAATGTAAACGTTTCAACAGAGACTCTGCCCTGTTAACAGTAAATACACATGTATCTATGTGTGTGAGTATGTGTTAAAAAGAATAGATATTTTATAGTTTTTGAAGCGATTATGTGAACATTATTTGAAAATAATTGTTCAAAAACAATTATTCGAATTGTATATTGGTTAAATAAAAATGAATGAAAAGGACAATTATACTAAATGATAATTATTCGAGATGCAAAATTATTTATTGCAATAAAAATGTAAAAATTAAAAGAGGAAATACACAAATGATAATTCGAAATACAAATATCGTTAATAAAACAATTTAGTAAGAAAAATATCCTTATAATCTTAAGTTATATAATTCTGCACGTCAACTACTGAAGATTACACTTTAAAGGATGCCATTAATTTTTTAAGTTTTCTTGTCGCCGTATTTCTTGTACTCTTGATATTTTGGCAACCTGTTCTTAATTTTGCAATATCAATTTCTTGCAAGTCCTGTTCTCATTTTAAGACAATCTAAGAATTTCCATATTGTGGAATGATGTGATGAAACTTGTTGCAAAGAAG